>DWRA01005043.1:0-10261 GCA_018250295.1 Spathilepia clonius
CTTCGTGACTTCACAAAATTTTTGCTTTTTAATTTTCGTTTCTATAGGCGCGTTGGCAACATGAGTTAGATAATTTTACTATACAGCCAATATTACTACTTTTGAAGTTAAATAGATTTTTAAACGATATTACAACTTTCATACAGACTGAAATAGTATAAGAGAATATTTATAATGTCATGATATTAAATAAAAATGAAATTGTTCAGTAATAAGTAACGCGGGCAGCCTTGGGGTCTACGTAGACTATATCGGGAAGCTATGTCAAAGGATGAAAATGAAAATGAAATTTAACTTAGGTGGTATGATGCATGTCACCACTTTGTTTTTTTTTATCAACGATGACCAATTTTTAAATTTAAATTTTATTTTCGTATGGTTAAATTAAAATGTTGTTCATGACATAATAAAATTTACCATTCCGACGTGAAATAAGAGCCTACGCTAACGAGAATATGTTTTATAAAATGTCGTTGCGTAGGTTTGGGTAGTTCGCGAAAGACCTAGAGGAAAAGAGCGCTCTCTTAATTGAACTACGCGAACTAGATCGCCGATGACTCCATTCTTAGTTCGCCCTCTACACCAGATCTCTTATTAAAGTACATTAGAAATTTTAACTGCATGTTACATGCGCATCTTACTTTTAACCAATAAGAAATTGGAGGCCATAATTTCGAGATACGCGATCACTAAACAACTGAACACTTAATCGTCAACAGTTTATGCAGTTGCATTTACTAACAATAAACGTCAGAGTATTTTTTCTCAATCGTAGAACACTCCCTAATACTTAGCATTATGAGTTGTGCTAAAGACTAGTGAACTAAAAGAACTAATTAGTTCGCAATAGGACATTGAACTAAAGTGAGCGCTCCTAAAGGTGAACGATTATGTTCAAGACTATTGTTGTGACTACAATGACTGTATAGCGTAAAATTATGTATCATATCACTCATTAGTTTTCTTTGATAAAGTATTCAAAGTGTCAAAGATGTAATCAGTAATTAAACTATCATATATATACTTTCAAACTAAGTTAATTCTTTAATATTATAAATTGATAGAGCGTAGAACATGCACTTAAAGATTTAAATATGGTAGTAGGTACTTTTCAAGCATTTCGTATATTTTTCACAATTGCGCCTAGAGTTACGTTTGTTAACGTGAAGGATAATAAATACGTGGTATTAAATTAAATATGTACCTATTGTGTAAATAAGCCTCTGAACGTCTAATTGAAATGGAAACATAAATAAAATTGAAGGAATTCGAATAACCACAGAGCATAGAGTATTATTTAGTTGCCAGTGTTGACACTTGTCACGTACATCACTATTTTATCGTGACATAAATACATTATTTATGCCAGGTCTACTTGAATGTGAGATTTTTTACTTTTCTTTAAATATTTTATTGTAAACCAACATAATTTGATTTTTACCAGGTAAATTATACCTGGCTAAGATTTATTTGAAGCAGAGTAGTCACAACATGTTATAACGAAAAATGGATGTGAAACGGCTTGTTAATGAGAATCAGAGTATTAAAATTGTGCCTTCATTTGAAGACTCCTTGCACAGTATGGGATTAAACGTGCATTTGGATGACAAAACTATTATATGGTTCGATCAGCTGAGATCATTATGGAATACTTGGAGAAAAAGTGCACCCGTCGAAGGTCACTTTGAAGTATTCTTTCAGTCCACTTCAGACCCGTTTAGAGTCGCTTTGGTCTTTATGATCAAATGTCCAGATTCCAAAGACTGCAAGCCTAAAACGTTACCATATTTTATAATTGAAATGCTACAAAAATGGGCAACAACAAATGGAATTCAACCTGAAGACTCTTTGAAACTACCAGCTTTCCATATAGCAAGTACACAACGAAATCAACACTTTTTAAATCTTATGGTAAAGACTTATCACATAAATGCAATCAAGGATTCTATTGTACCTCTAGTGAGAGATATGATCAGCAGTGACAACTGTAAACAAGCCTCCCAAGTAGTAATTGCTATGGAGCTGTTTGAAGATATTCCTGTCAGTGAGTTGCTTTTCCCACTAATCATGCAAGACAAACTGAATATGGTTGATGAGTATTTGGTACAATGTCCGTCCCAGGTAAACCAGTTTGTACTTTACCTTGATAGATTATTAGACAAAAACTTTAATATCCGTGAGTATGCTCAAAATTATGTTGAAGAAAACAAAATTGGACATGTCAGATATGAGAAATTGTATGCCAAAACTCTTAGCAAGCTTGTGGCTCGTTTGTGCAACAAATTCAACATTCCCATTCAAACATGCAAAAATCTGAGCAAAAACCGTACAACAGGAGGTTTAAAATACTTGATACATCAAAAATATATTGAAAATAATGTGAGCTCTTTAGTGTGGGATGATCGGGTAAAAGATTCTCTGAAACAGAATGCTGAGGCAGGTGTAGTGTTTATAGATATGTTACTGGACCATGACTGCCATGAAGCTCTGAAGTGGGCTGCCTATTTGAACATTCCCAAAGAAGACCTACCACTGCCACTAAAAGAAATGTCCTTAAAAGAAAACTGCACAGTAGAAGAGGAAAATTGGGATGAACAATATAATTCCAATGAGAACTTTTATAATTTCCCATTATCAGACAATCAGGTTATAATGATTGATACACCTGAGAAATTCTTTGACTTAATGATATCAAGTTTACCTGGCTGTAGTGTTGTAAGTCTTGACTGTGAGTGGAAACCTTCATTTGGTGCTTCTCAATCTCAGGTTGCATTGATGCAAATTGCTACAGGGGAATGTGTTTATTTGATTGATACTTTATTACTAGCTAACAAACAATACAATAGTTTTTGGAATACATTTAACAAGTCTTTATTGGACAATGCTGAGATCATTAAGTTGGGATTTGGTCTTGAGCAAGATTTAAGAGAAGTTAAGGCTTCAATACCTGGTTTAAATAATATTAAGATTAAAGGAGAGGGATTGCTTGATTTATCAATGCTCTGGAAAAGTCTCGTTAGTTCAGGATTGACATTGCCATCGAGCAATCAAAATAATGGGAATAGTCTAAGTTGTCTCGTACAAACTTGTTTTGGTTTACCTCTGGAAAAGTCTGAGCAATGTTCTAATTGGGAATTACGACCTTTAAGACCATCACAAATTCGCTATGCAGCATTGGATGCTTATGTTTTGATAGAATTATATAAACACCTTCAGAAGCTAAGTCTTGAGCAAGGACTGAACTTTGAAGAAATATGTAATAGCATAATGATAGAGAACAAAATAAAATGTACGAAAAAAGCTACCAACAAAAATCAATTACAACAAAGTCCACAGTTGCGAGGAGCTAAGGATGTAAAATTCTTTGTAGAGTCTAAGTTATCACATCTAGCAGCATACTTAAGATATTGTGGTATAGATGCAGCTATAATATCCACAAATATGTTGTGGTATGATACCATTAATGTTGCTATATCTGAAGATAGATATATTGTATTATGTAAAGTAAAATATTCACCGACAACGAATTACCCTCAAGCATTGATTTTGGATGTTGGAGTATGTCCTATTCAAGAGCAACTTAAAAAAATATTTAATTATTTTAGAATTACTATTCAACCAAAAGATATTCTTACACGCTGTGTGAATTGTAATGAAAATGACTTGAGAATATTAAATAGAAATGAAGTTGTTGCGTTATGTACTAACTATCGACAAGCAAAGTTAAATAGGAATCAAACAAATTACTCCCATGAGGAGGAAGATGATCCATATGGACAGTTCCTTAGCGATTCTGAAGGTGATGATGAAATAGCATACCCTCCTTTGCAATCTACTAGCAATAATACAACATGCTTGTCCTCTAAAGGAGTACCAGTAGATATAGACAATGTTGATAAACTTTTAGCGACAAATCAAACAGCAATTCTCTGTGACAATTGTGGCAAATTATACTGGGATGAGGATACTCTGTGCAAGTCTTTAAGTAATCTCATATGTGAAGTAACTAAAATCAGTATTCATTGATATTTAAATATGTAAAAGGTACAAATAATACATATAGCAATAAAATGAAATAAAATTTTGTATTAGATTGTTAGTTTTTTACACATAATGTATAATTGTAGTTAAATTTAAGTGTATAGTGTTAAGTTTCAATGTAAATTTATTTATAAGAGAAAGTAGTTTGAGTTCCCATAAAGATTTTTTTGCAAAATAGGACTCCATGGCTAAAAATGAAATTACCTAAAACTTACCATTATTAAGTTTTTATATTTACTTAAGTTGACGATAATGGGTATTTCCCTTGCTGGTATTCAATATTTAACCATTTATTTCAATGGAATAAAAAAATACGACCAAATACTATGTATTTTTTGAAAATAATTCACATAACCATTCATTAGGCTGTGTTTATTGTAAGTAATTTGACACATATCATATTTCTTACTCTGTAAGAAATATTTTATTGACAAAATTATATTGATCTATAAAATAGGGCCTATATAAACATTGGGACACAAGGATTTGCTACATTACTGCATATAATTTCCGTTACGTTATAATGTCATTAGTAAGCTAGGATTTTATCCTTTTTTACACTTTGGTTAAAAACTTTAGATGATAAAATATTACTTTTGAAGCTTGCATAAACAATTCAATATTAATTGATTTCCTTTATTTTCACTCTAATTGTTATAGGTGTTGTAACTGAGCACCATTTAATAACGATTATATTTGTTTAAGATATCAATGCTACAATATTTAAGGAATATAGGGAATTTGTTACATATTTATTATAATGTCAAACTGATGATTCATGTATTTATCATATTGCTGCATTGATTATGGATTGGGAAATAAATGTGTCCAGTCCAGTCACTCCTGCTATTTTGTCATAAATATTTCTACAGATATGTCAAAAATATTTATGACAAAATTAGTGAAAATAAAATAAATCAAATGTCCAATTTGAGAATGTGACTAAAATACAAGATTGTTTTAAATGTATAATGTAAAAAATGCATAATAAGTAAAACAAAATCACCATAGAGGTAGTTTATTATAATATTACGTATCTAAAAGAATTATACACTTTTGTAGGCTTGATGCAATAGCTGTTGAATAATTAGCATTATTTTTTAATATCATATTGTTCTCACACCTTAACATTACTACCAGGGCCCTAAGAGTTTAAGAAGACACTTTGTGTTTGTGCTTATTTTTAATTCTGAATTTTGACGTACACAGAAAAAATGAAAAAAATACTAAATAGTACTATATATTTGTGGAATCAATTAACGTAAGATTTACCGATTTGTTATGATTAGACATTGTCTTGGCTTAATTATTGTAGGTAACACAAGTAAGCATTATGCTGTGATTTTCCATTCTTTCTCGTGATAGCGTACAATATATTAAATATTTATATTATTGCTTTGGTCATCATAAGTATTTCATAAGACTTATGTAACTTTATATAAAATAGTTATACTATATCAAAAGCATTCTATTAAAAAATTATGTTTGTATCACTGTATTTTTCCTTTAAAACCTCTATCTCAGTTTGATCTATATTGTTTCCTTGTAAGTTTAGTTCCTCAAGCTCTAGCACAGGAAATCCTTTGAGAGTTGTCAGCAAATTGTTTTGTAGGTTTAATTTCTGTAATAAATATTTAAAAGAAACTGTAATTAATCAAAAATTTCATAGCAATATCAAAGATAAAAAATCAGGTTAAGCAAAAGGTTTCAAGGCATGAATTATATCAAAAAGTATTTATTACGTTCATATACTAAAGGTGTTAATGATCGGGTTTAGCTCTTGCTCAAAGAAATTTGCAAAATACCGGAAATTGTTAAAACCGATAGAAGGAAGTCAGTTAAAAATCACTGATACTTATTGAGGTCTGAGACGGATTTTTTTTATTTTTTACCCTTATTTTTTGTTACCTAGAAACATATTTCCATTTGTGAAAAATAGAAGAATGAATTATTTTTGCCACTTAACACCTCCATTATCAAATATCTGCGGAATTAACGGAGTTTCAACTCATACGCTGGTAAATAAATGCCGGAACCGAAATTTTACCACCAGTGCTAAGCCCTGGTTTACAAGAAACTGTAATTACTGTTACTCACCTTGCAATGTTGAAGTTTTATTAAAACTGGCAATATTCTAGATGTCAACTTCTGATTAGAAAGATCAACATCTTCACAAAAGCTATAGTATTGTATATGATACAGTGTTGCAATTTTATCCTGGTATTGCATGGTCAACTGCAAACTTGAAGTACAGTAATTAATAATTAGTTGTTCTTCCAAGCACCATTTTGAGATAAGATCGTCATAATAGCCCATTCTCAGTTTGTCTATAGTTTTTAAAGAATCCAGATTATCTAATATTTCTTTATGGTACAATTTTGCATCTATACAGTACAAAATGATAGTTGTTGTTAGGAGTGTCCCTGAAAAATATAAAAATTAAATTATTTATAAATGAATTATCACCTTAAAAGTGAGAAAATAACAAACTTCTAAAACTATGTGAACTCCTCAAATTTTAACTGGAAAATCCTAGCAATTTTTAACAACACAGTGGATGAATATGATATCATTTGGTGAATACCATTAACAGATGCTTGAACAACTACAATAATATAACTTTTGAGCACTAACTCACATTTATTATCTGGTTCCAATTGAAGCAACTGGCGGCAAGAGTCCAGCTGATCCTGCAATTCCTCCAAAACAGGTTCTGAATATTTATTTTGGAAGCATATTTCACTTTTTCCTACATACATAGATGGTTTATACTCTCTGCATGGTATAATTAGCTTCCCATATTTATCACTTTCATACTCAACCTAAGATGAGGATTAAATTAAATTAATTAAAGTGATATATATTTTTAGATGTATTTATAAAAATACTAAGATTTATATATAACATTCAACTCAAAGGCATTTTAAGTTCATTTAAATTGTTTGCAATAAGCCAGCCGGCCAGCCAGCCATGAACATATAAAAACTTAGCTTAGAAAGAAATGAATTTTTCATGTACCTACTTATTCATAAACAGTTCCAGTTCCAGTGATAGTTAAGTATCAAATAAGGTCTTTCTCTCACGAGGTCTAGGCCTCGAAACCCACATAATTCTAGATTTTAGTAGTTAGATAACTATAGTTGTATAATAAAAACTTACCTTAATATTCATGCCATCTGTAATAGTCTGTTGATGGTTGTATTTCCACAAATCATCATATTCTTTTCCAGTACATGATATCCATTCTCCTTCAACAAGCTCCTTGTTAAAGAAAACTTTTGTTGTTGCTTGTATTACCTCCCTTGAAACATATTTACTCCAAGCTAAAGTTGTCTTAGTGGGAGAGACACAAAATACAACTGGATGGATATTGCTTTTAACAGCTCCTAAAATAAGGATTGGTCACTGTTTAAACTTACCGTATGAAAATAATATAATAAAAATATATATACAAAGTTTTCGATTTGGGTGCAATGTCAGGCACATTTTAACTTTTCCTCTGATATTGTTGTTCCCCTAGTTGTTTACAAATTGGAAAATGTAATAGTTCCATTATACAAGAAAGCACTCCATATTCTAATACAAGAAAGCACAAGAATAGAAGAAGAGCACAAGAAGAAGAAGAAGAATTATACAAGAAAGCACTCCATCATCTAATGGAAGTTTTTTTTTATATAATGGTACTCCATTATAATGCAATCCATCCATGCAAACGAGCATGCAGTCCACCTGATGGTAAGTGGCAACTGCCACCCATGTACACCTGTGATCCACCCCAGATAAGATTAGAATCCCAACTGAAGTCAACCACAGATGCGTTGCTACCTATGAGGACTCAGTTGGAATACCTCATTAAGTGTATCTCCCTTACCACACCCTACAAAACAGAAGACAGCAGCGCTTAACACTGCTTTCATATGGTATCATAAAATAAGATGCAACTACTTCCATATTTTCCAATACAAAAGTTTGGAACAAGCTTACAAATTTCAATTATATTGTTGTTCTAATATTCAATTTAAGTGTCACGTAAAAAAAAATACTTATACCAACCTAAGAGCCATCTTAGATAAAACCAAGCGCTTGTGTCATCTGGATCAGTGAATGCTGCACTTTGGACCATTTTAAGTTCATGTTTGTGATAGTTATCCTTTATAGGTCGCCCACCTGTAAAATAAAGTTTAAAAAATATATAAACGGAACATCCTTCAGTACGAAATTCGGTAGCAATTTATGTAACTGTCTGTATATTTATAAATCAATTGCTGTTCGTTAGTCTCGCTAAAACTCGAAAACGGCTACACCGATTTAGCTATGTTAGATTTTGAAATATTTGTAGAAGTCCAGGGAAGATTTAAAATGTGAGTGAATATAAAAAAATACAAGTAAAATAGTAAAAACAACGATATTATATCTCATGATATATTAAACTTAATATGTAGTAACTATATTATGGATAACACTACCTTCTAAATCAGGATATAACTCCACTAACATTTTACTTCTGTAATGCCAAGCTGAATAATTTGAGAAGTTATCATGTATCTTCTCTGTGGTAAAATCAAATTCCTCTTGCAGTGGCGCTTTGCAATGGGCGACAACAAACCTGCGGTAATCCCAAGTGTGGACTGAAACGACAAAAATAATTTAATTAAAAAAGTATAAAAATATATATGATTTTAGACTGATATCATCGCGGAATTGATACATTTTATTATGTAACAGGTACTCACAATATGATGTTTTGATTTTTTGATTCGAAATATCAGCAATTAAGAAATCAAAACATGGTATTGTGAGTACCCGTTACATAACAAAATGTAAAAATGTATGACATTATTCAAAGTGCAAGTTAATATAAGCAATGCTTCTGATAAAACACCATTGTGTTTAATTTATTGCAATGTGAACAGCTTATATATATATATAATATATTATGCACCAAAAGACAGATTTTACAGAATGGACAAAAATGTACTGCATCCAACTTTGAACACGTCTTTGATAGACAAGACTAGAAAGTGATTATTTTCCAAATTATTTATCATAGAGCTATTTCACCATTTTTTTTTTTCAAGATTATAATCTAGAAATTTTGATTCAAGATTATAATCTACAAATGCTTAGAAATTATTTCTATCATCGTCTTGCATTTCTATAATCAGATACTGAGCATAAACTCATGAAGTAATTGTTATTTAAAATCCACATTCATTGTTATTTCAGCTCTGTAATATTGTTAGTGTGTAGAAAAGCACTGAGAATAGTATAAAATAGTTGTTTTATTTTTATACTTACAGTTTCTCTCATCTAATTTCAGATACTTGTGACACAGATCTAGCTCTGTCTTCCAGTCGGGGTCAGGTCTTGTTAATAGCACCCATTGCCTCTGATGCCAAGCTCCATAAGATTTTGGATTCATCTTCAAACAATATTCAGTTAACTTTAACTCATCATTATATTGCTTGGACATTTCTTCATCACTTTTCCCACTTTTACTGAAATGATAAAAAATATAGTGTCATTGATATTAGCTATATTTAATTTTTAGTGTGGAACTTACAACATTGTTTCTAATATTACCACTAACTAGGAACCACTTCAAATGTGAAGACCCACCTACAAACTCATCGGGTTTGTCTCTATTTCAGTATAATTATATTTATATCATTGTATTATTGTTACTTTTGAATGCCATTATTTCTTACACAATGTTAATAAGGAGCTAGCTTCAGTATCTTGCTTTACATTTATACCTTTATACTTGCAATAAGGTAAATGTGGAAATTAATGTAACCAGTTTCATAAGTATAACATTTTGTTTGGCTTATTTGTTGTTACAATATTGAAAAAATAAATAACTAAAAAGCCTTTTATTTCTCACTAAAAAAGTGCCACATCATAAACTTCCACTGACTTTTCTATTAAATAAAATCACCAACTTCATTAATTTTACAAACTAATCTATGAAATTGAGAACCCTTCACTTATAATAATAAAAAATAAGTATATAATAACACACAGGCTCACCCAACTCAAATTTTGTTCCAACATTGAAAACAAATCAATTTATTACAATTTTTCAGTTTTCTTTACTATTATCATTTTCTATTATCTCTATTTCATTATAATTTTATATAATATCATAAATATTTTATACACTACAAGGTCATATTCTTTACTAACCTGAAAACAATTAATGTTTCTCGTCTGATATTCC
>DWRA01005044.1:0-10260 GCA_018250295.1 Spathilepia clonius
TTACGAATGAGCCAGAAATATTCACAAATGTTTCGTATCGTAAAACAATATAATAGATATCTTAACTTAAAAAGATACTAAAATTACGAATGAGCCAGAAATATCCAAAAATGTTTCGTGTCGGAAAACAATGTAATAGATATCTGAACCTAAACTCATAAAATAATATAATAGATATATGATCTTACCAGTATAAATACTTCCAAATTGAGTGGAGACGCCACTGGCGTGGTTGACAGCGCTCCGTGAGAATGAGCCAGTGATGGGCATCGCACTCACGAATGAGCCGAGAATGTTCGCCAATGACAGAGTGACGAGTTCTTGTGTTGCATCCACTGATTCTCCACTGGCTGTAATAAATACTTTTATTTCAAATACTGGTACTACAAGGTACTGTAAAATTATCGTATAATCCATAATAAAAAATATATAAATATTATAAATAAAAAAGTTACGCGAAGAATTACTGATAACTGTTAATGGATATTTGTAAAATTAGAATTGGGTGTAATTCTAATTTTGGTATCGATGGTATGGTTTGAACCATAGCAGAAATAGTTAATAATAGGGCAAAAGCAGCGTAAAATGGCCCCAGGCGAAAAGCTAATTGGCTAAACCATGTTTAGACATTTGTCATTGTTAACAGTGATATATATGGCTGAAATGCGGCCTCACAATCGGATGTCTGCGATTCGATCCGTGGCACGCTGTTCCAATTTCTCGAAGTTGTGCTACTACACACTTCTATCCAGAAAACATTACTCCTTAATCCTGTTGGTATTAGGCAAAAGTATGGCTGTGGTGCCGCCAGATTTGAACCACAAAGGGTTGTACTATGTTCACAAAGTACTGAAGACACATATGGAGATAATATTTAACATTTTCCGAAAAGTGGCATATTGATTATGAAGGGAATGTGTAGACTACATCTATTCTAATCGTTCTAGTCATAAGTTGTTTTCAGAAATCACGACTTACACATGTACATATCTACTTTAGATTTAGTAATTAAATTTTAACAACAAAAAATACAAAACACGGTCTTATCAGATTCAGAATATTGAATGGATATTAAAACTGTTTAGACATATAGTATTGCGATCTTAACACACATTCGTCAGGAGTCGAACCCGGAACGAAGCCATAGATGTAACAATTACATTTCCTGTATAACCAAGGTTAACTGTTTCTAACGCAATCCAAATATATACTTGCACTATCTGCGCATTATTTATTTTCTATTAACAAACTGGTTTCATGATGCGCAAATTGCAACATATCGATTATTGAATCGATTTTCGATACATATTTTTCTAAAAATTTACTAAAATCCTTTTAATTTATCAGTAATTAAGGTTTTAGTGGTAATTTATGGTTTAGAAAAGATCATTCCATTTATAGTATAAATATGGTTGCTAGAAATTTATTTTGCACTGATGTCATTCGTGGAGAACATGAATCTGATAGTGATCCTATATTTAGTCGTCTAATGATTTTTACGTACGCCTTATTTCCACTTAGAAACTTAACTGGCGTGGAAACATTAGTAAAACTTATACAAAACTAAGTAATTCCTTTGTAGGACTAGGAACTCCTTCTTGGAGGCATTAAGGGTGACCCGAACAAATAGAATTTGCACATAATTTCTTATTTGTTTTCGTTTGAAAATTATCTCTTAAGAATATATTAAATTGGCTACATCGTCAATAATTTCAATACGATAAAAAACGACTTACGAATCTTTATCACATTAACTAGGTGCTCAAAACGGTACTTACCGAAAGCCTTAGCGATAGCAACATTGCCTAAAACACCTATGATAGGCACCAGAACTATCGAAGAGCCGAGATCAGAGCACATTTCCACGAACGTAACATTTCTTCCTCCAATCACTGTGTTAAATGGTGGCAAGCTCCAGCTGGGTAGACCTTCTCTACAAAATTGTTTAGCATCAACATAGGTATAATGTTTTGACGTCGACGAATTGAGGACGGTTTTCGTGTCACGCATGTTTCACACTTGTATACAGTAATTAATCCGTTGCAGTCTATTCGCGATGCATTTGCGTTTGAAACAATAGGATGAGGCATGCGGGCGTAAACACGCGTGAAAGGAAAAACGTCCTAAACAACAGACTTCTAATGCGTAATACATCAAGTATGGAATATGAACAATAGTAATTATTGGTTTTAACGGCTAATTAGTAGTTATTTGTAGAACTCTTCGAGACTACACTACCGCAACTTCTTTCCTTATAACAATAGTGTATAATCGCTGTATTTTAGTTTCTACGGCTATCGTAATAGCGAGTAGCGTTCTAGTTTACTCTTTAGGGGCAGCGTCGCTATGTAGTCAACTTCATGTAACACCAGTAACTGATCCAAAACTTAAAATCAGGATTTTTCAGATAAGTACTCAGAAAAAAAATTACCATTTAGACCTGATTGACTGAGGATCGAAGCCATATCTTATCACATCGATATCATGAACATTGCACCACGCGGGTAAAAATATGTAGGTAAGTACCCACTAATCTAAAAATATAGACAGCGTGCATCCCATCTCTATTCTTAATATATATGTTAAACACTGAAATATGTCCAATTAATTGCTTCATAAACATACATAAATCGATTATTCGAGTAATTTATGCACAGTGGCAATTATTTCGAACAATTTACTTTTACAGCGAGAATTAATATTGCGTCGAATTCTCAAGGCTACTTCGTTCCGGGCGGGTTGTAAGGCACGATTATGTCATTATCCGTCCATGTACGCGATATCAAGCAATTTCATCAATACTTTTTCCATTAAAAAGTAAATAAAGAAGTAATCAGACTAATTAATGTTAAATAACTGCACTTTCAAATAAGTCGGTCGTTTGATTCAAATATTTTTAATTAGTGTTTTTATAAGATCAAAGTAGTAAACAAACATGCAGTCTACCTGATGGTAAGTGGCCACTGCCGTCTATGGACATCTGTCATTAAACCCAGATAAGTTTAGAGTACTGTCTGAGGTCGATCACAGACGCGTTTCCACCCCCGAGAACCAAGTTAGCTCGACTTGGATATTACCTCCCCCCCCTACCTCACCATTCAAACCAGAATACGGCAGCGCTAAAACTATTTTTATTATGCAGAAATAGGCGTGACAGTGGTGCCATCTGAGTCGAACCACAAAACGTTCTAGTACTTCTATTTTCTAACTTTATTTAAATTAAAAAAAATCTTACCTATAAATGTCAAGCACCCTACTGTTTAATTTGTTTGAAACACGCCTTATTTAAAAAATAAAAAGATAGATAAACAAAAATAACTCACTTTACAGTTCCAGTCAATTTAAAAGGAGAAGAGGAGTGTGTTTCCCATATAAATGCTATTAGAGAGCATATCAGCACTATGATAGCGTTGCGGGAAGTAGACAGCAGCCAGAGAGCCTTCTTCACGCCCTTTTGCGATGGCGGCAAGTTTATGTCTTTCATTTTCTAGAAGAGAATGATACTTTTAATACTAATTATCTGGAGTTTCAATCACGTTTAAAAAAATATAACATGATATGCATATTACCGAAATTGTTATCCTTCGACACTAAAAAAATGGTGCGGGATGATGTTAATATTTTTGCGAGGAAACCTAATATATGTCCATACTTAAAAGTAGCCTATGTAACGCTTTCTAATATTAGCTATACAATGAATCTCATAAAAATCGGTCTAGTCGTTTTGGAGATAGGTCAAAACAAACAGATATACAAAAAAATGTGTTTTTTGTTATATGTTGGTACCATATATAATTTTATACGCATTTAGCAAAAAAATATTATCGTGGCAAACACTTAAATTTTATTTCTTTGTATAGATTACATCGTCAACATCATTATTTACCTAAAAACCTGACCTGAAATTGATCTCTTCGAATGAGAAGAAATTAGCCTAGAAAAAAATTAAACCATAGTCCATCGCGTTGGTCAACTGCAGATTGGTATACTATACTTTTTAAAATTTTCAGGCGTACATATATAAGTTTCCTCACGATTTTTTTTAACCGTTGAAGTATTTGATAGTTAATTTCTAATACGCACGTAACTTTAAAGACTCAAAGGTGTATGCCTGGGATCGGAATCCTGAACCATCTAGTACAGGAGGGATATTTTGTTTACGAGGCAGAGGAGAAAGATCTTGTACGATGTATTCATTGTTATTGTGTTCGAAATTTCAAGAAAACATGACAAAAAACTATTTTACGGAACATTACGATAATTTCAAGCGTTCTTTGGAGCGGGCCCATCTTGAAACTTCTTCATATTCTTCTGAAGGAGAATTCTATTATCGATAACACTTAATTAAATCCGTTAATAATTTTTAAATAATTATTTTAAATTTTATGCCTCATATACGGTGCATGTAATAATTATGTTAATGTTGGGTTTCATTAAAAAAATCCAATTTAAGAAATTCTAGTGATGAAGCATCATTAACTTCTCTGCATAAAATAAATTATACATCACATAGATAGCCATCAGTCTAATGGATATTAAAATATGTTAGAGTTAATGAATAATGTAGAAACATATAGGAATTTGTAATATAGCAGATGTTTTACACAAACACTATGTTTTAATATCAAATGTTACGGTTTTATAAAATTATAATATGAAAAGCTAAAACACCGGCTGAATTAATATAGAAATTGTATAGAAATAATGTGAAAAATATAATACTTTGCACACATTTTGTTTTTAATGAAAAGATGATATAATAATGAACAAAAAATATTAAACTTCTTTTTCATGTATCTATTTTTATTACAACTTTTGTCTTTTGTGAGTTGTTTTATTATCTACATTGCGATGAAATATGATAATATAATTACATATGACACTGATATGCCATAAGACTTTATTTATGTACTCAAGAAGTGATAGTACAAGTAAATAAAAGGATTACTTGTAGGTTACTGGTTAATGCTTATTCCTTTTATTTACACCTTTTAAGCAACTTGCAAAAGATAAATTTAAAGGTAAGTTAAATCTAATACGTACTTTACGCATTACCCATATATAATAGATATGTAGCAGCGCTAGCCTAGTGGATGAAACACGGCCTCAACCCGAAGGCACGAAATTCAAACCTCAGACACACCTATGATTTTCCAGTCGTGCGTGCGTACTACAAATTATTATTTAATACTAATTATCATTTGCTGTAAAGGTAAACATCGCGAGGAAACCTATTCACTTGAGTTCTTAAAAATGTGTGAAGTCCGCGCAATCGCACTTGGCCTATGACCTAAACCCCACACCTCTGACAGGAGACCCGTGCCCAGTAGTAATATTTTATATAATATACAAACGCGCAACCATACACATATATGTTTAGATAGAATTAGCAGTATTACTAAATAATCAATTAATTAATTGAAATATGTTTAAACAATGTCCGATACGTGGGAAGCAGAATTTTTAGAAGGACATCGAATAAAAGCGAAACCAGTTAAACCAACACAAAAAAGCGTTGATAAAATAAATTTTAATAATTAAATTATTGTAACAAAACAAATACATATATTTTTATTTAATTATACATATATTTAAAACGGAGTTTAATTCATGTTTAAATTTTATTATATATTTTGCACGATACCAAAACTCTACTTGAAAACTGCTGAACCCAATTTTATATGAGCTTAATGTAACGAGCATTCTTGTCGACTTTCACTTGTTAAAATTTTCTGTTGCAGTGTAAAAATTGTACTTCAATCTATTTTATTTATAATTCTTTATTATTTTAAAGTAATTACATTTATATATCTATCTAATGTTAGGTTTTTCACTTTACGCCCGCTTTTAATAAACATCTATCTTTCAAAATTTTAGGTAACCATAGTTTGAAATTACTGCCGTCTGGAAATCGTCAAAACTTTACGATTTTTGGTAAGCAGAAATTGAATAGATCGGTTATCAATAACGGGCATAAGATTACCAACATGACTATAATATTACTTACCCTCATTAGAAGTAAAATTACTATGCACGTTATCCCCATAGTAGTATCTGCCAGTTTTGCATTAGGTATGTTCACGAACACCTGCAAGAAAGATCTATGGAGATTGGAACGCCTCGGATAAGTGTATCTCCCATACCACACCCTTTAAACCAAAACACACAAGCGTTTAACACTGTTGTTATTAGGCAGAAACAGATGTGCTAGTAGCTAGCAAACTACTTGCTACCCCTGAGGACTAAGTTGGAAGGCCTCGTTAAGTTTATCTTCCTTTCCACACTCTTCAAACCAGAACACAGCAGCGTTTAACACTGCTGTTATTAGGCAGAAATAGTTGGCAGAAAAGAAATTAGGCAGTTGTTAAGTGTGGCGGTGATGTCGCCGGAGTCGAACTACAAAGGGTTCTATCACCTTTTAAAATATATTATATATTATAATTAATATGCATCGCGAAAATTCCTCAATTAATCAATGTTCAACAATTCAATATTACTTTTAATAGTAGATATAAAAACTACATTAATTTGACACTTTATAGCACTTCAGGTTATAATTCACATATAATTTTTACCTTTTTCATGGAGTCAATAAATCCCCTCGATTTGAACTGGAGACCTAGAAGTCCTTTAAGTTGTGAGACAGCTATGATTACGGAGGTAGCGGACGTAAATCCCACGGTGACCGGTACCGAGATGAAGTCTATTAAAACACCTGGTAAAATAAATAAGGAAGCTTAATATATTGACTAATGTCAGCTTGCGTTAGAGAAGAATGAGCAAATAGATCGATTTACCTATTAGTAATAATCAAATTTTGCCATCACAGTTTAAAATTTGATAATAAGTGCCCAGATTAATTATAAAATTTGGAACATTTGGAAGCAAAAATTGTTTAGAATTACTAACGGAAATATTATAATGGTGTATCAAAATAGTAAGAAGTTTGTACTTTAATAATAGATACTATATTGTAGTTTGTAACTGGTACAATACAATCTTGTGTAAACAAAAAAAGGAAACAATTTGTCAACAATTATTTTTCGAATAAAGAAGTCTATTAGCAACATTCGCGTGTTTCATTAGAGGAAATATACGCATATTTTTTCACGATGTTTTCATTTAATGTTAAAACGAAACATTTAATGTAATACGAAAAATACTTCAATCATCATAATATAAACAAATAAATAAAAATGTAGTGTCTGTTTGTAACGATAAAATAACATTATTTTATTTGATTACTAAATAAAAATTAATTTTATATAAGCATGTTCTCAACATCAAAATTATTATGGTTTATGTTCATTCGTGTTATAAATAGCGGTTATTTACACAAAAAAATGATAACAACCAATATAATGCTTTTCGTTTATTCATTCATTGATTCGGCTTCTACTGGTGATTTCAAACCTCTATTTCCTACTTCAAGCAAAAAATATTTTTATTTAGACCAATAATCATTGTATCATAAAATTTGAACTTGTAAAGTAACTTGGTCAAATAATTGTTTCACATTTTTTGCTATCAAGTACCTATACGTGATTTCATCGATTTTCAAATTAATTTGTTACCTTCAAAATTACAAGAATAACATTCATATTTTTCAAGGTGAATAAAAAATCATGGTTTGCATACGGAAGCATCACTCTAAACACCCTTTTCAATTTAACAGTCACAACGCATTTGTGTTCAAAATACCGTTTAACATGTGAGAGAATCTGAGTACCAGGAATAGTTCCTGCAATTCGGTGCAAGGGTGTGGATGCCGACTTACATGTGAGGCGACCATTTTCGTCCTCTGCAGTAACAACTAGCATATTAAATAGAACCCTTCTTCTATTCACACTTGCTTACAGATGTCCAAGGGCGGCAATAAGGACTTACCGACCGGTAGACTACTTGCTTCTTTGCTACGTTAATCTCATAAAAAGAACGAATAAGTTTTAGTGACAGTTTTGGATTTGTTTTTCGACGGCTGTACCTAGATATTTTTATTAAACACACTTCTTAATAAAAACATACGCGCAGAGTGCCTATGCGCTTGCACGTTCATGTGGAAGTGTGGTAGGTAAGTAGGTATGTCAAAGGCTACAGGCTTAAAATTGTAACTGCTATAATAAGATACATACCTAAATGCAGTACACCCATAACTAACTGAACTACTCCAGTGAGGAAACACAGGAGTACTGCGTAGTCGAAGTTCCTGCCCTGTATTTGTTCATACGTCATGAGAGCCAACAGCGCGGTGGGGCCCAGAGTGATGTCCTTGCAGGATCCGAAGATTATGTATACAAAACATCCCATAAACGACGAGTAGAGGCCATACTGAAAATTAACAATGTATTAACAGCTGTTATAACATACTTATACTACGTGAAGAATATCCATAAAATTTAGAATATCTGTTTTAGTTCGAAAACGTGTAAAGTCTTGATTACACTTCAATAAGTACGATATCTAAGCTAAACGATATTTAATTATACATCTGCGCCCGCGTATAAAGTTTGTATTTAAAAATGTTTAATGCAGTATATATTTTATTAAAACGATTTGCATTAAATGTAAATTAAATGTTCTGTCTATCTATACGCTAACAAATGGTTATCCATTATCGTGTTTATATGATATCATATATATAAATACGTTTCAGGAAACATTTTAGCGTATTATCTACTTTATCGTCTAATAATCTAATTAATATGCCGTAAATCTCGTTTTTGTCTTATTTTGATAGTATATTTCTTGAAAATAATAAATTAAAACGTAGTCAGTGTTTCTAAATTGTCACCATAATTGATAACACGCATATTAATAAAGTGTTAACAAGTCTATCCCATACTTAATATTCTCGTAAGTTTTTTAGATTGCTTCCGTTTGCGATAGTATAATCATAAGGAAACTATATATAGATATTTTCAATATATACATCAAGAATTATATAAAGTTTGTATCTTTTACGATGATTGCATGCGTTGGGAACGATCGTAGCATGCGGAGTATACGGTGTAGTGGAGCCTATTCCTTATTTCATATATTTGACAAAATGTTATCAAAGTATAAAATAATTAGGAAACACTTATTAGTAGGAACATACCTATTAGTACGTAAATTAATTGCGTTTTCTTTCATGAAAAGGATTAGCAAATGCTATTTGATGCGGTATAGGATTTTACACAAAGATATCCAATTCGACTAAACAATTCGATCTAGATATGTCTTTGGCGATTTGGCAAACTATTTTGGTTAGAATCTCTGTAAGATAGTTGGGCTTTGTACGACAAATTCATATGTGAAATGTTTGTTTTCGTCTTAGTCGTATAAGGTCGAGCTTGAATTCCTCGAATCCTCATCCGGGAAAACGGGTATGATTGTGTATAAATTGGGTGTTTGTGAAAGTGCGGGGCGAGCAAACAATTTGGTGTTCGCCTATTCCCCTTAAAATAGGTCAGATCGACAACCCTTCGACACGGCCGGATATGTATCGCGCTATTACAAATATATTTTTCGTTCGATTGTGACATTTATTTTTATATAACGACAATGTGTAGGATTAAGCAATGTTGATATTTATTGTGTATTCGTATTGTTTTGTACTTTTATTAATTCTAGTAAACTCAACTACTATAATATTGATCAGTTTGATGTTAATTAGTCTATTAAAAAAGTAAATAAAAGTTCTGTTCTCGTGGAAATATCAGGATAAAAAGTATATATAAGCAATCTTACATACAAATCAAACGTTGTGTAAATATTTCAAGTCAATCCATAGACTACTTTTAGAGTTTTTCGAACACAAATATACGGAAGCAGATTTTTTATAAATACATAATATATGTGTCTAGAACATTGCATTTGAACTTTGTTTTATGAAAAAAAAACTGCGCAGTAGGTATAAGTTACCAATATTATAATTTTATTTTCATTTGGTCTGCTATGGAATTGTATTATCATATTTTAAGCTAATTTACGTTATTACGATTAATTAAATACGAAGTCTTAGGAAAATTCCAGAAAAAACGGGTCAACACACCGTGGTGTAGGTATATCTTATTTACAACTGAGATTTTTATTAAAGCGTTAGAGGTCACGAAACTCTGGAGACACTAGTCTAATATATAAAATTCTCGTGTCCCAGTTTTTGTTGCCATACTCCTCCGAAACGGCTTGACCGATTTTGATGATTTTTTTGTGCTTATCCGGTATCTATGAGAATCGGCCAACATCTATTTTTCATCCCCCTAAATGTTAGGGGTAGTA
>DWRA01005045.1:0-10258 GCA_018250295.1 Spathilepia clonius
GTCCCCTTTTAGTCGCCTCTTACGACAGGCAGGGGATACCGTAGCCCTATTCTCCTCCCGGAACTACAGGGACAGTCCATTAATGACCTATAAATGACTATTAAATTCTGCTGAATTTGCCTCTACTGAATTTATGTTAGTAGCTGCTACCTACTGAACATTTTGTCCACAAAATGCATACAGATTTTGTATTGTTTATTTCACTGAATGTTATAAAAAAGTTGTTCATTACAACATTTAGAAATATAGCACAATCTTTATATCACAATAGAACACAACGGTAATTAATTAATGAACAATCTTTTTAGTATAATTAATGGAGCTATTCAAAAGTATTGTGTCTGATAGAAAATCTCTACATCCCATCTTATAACAATTTTGCATTAAGATGGGAGATTTTTGTATATTCTGCAGGTTAAAATATAGTTAAAGTCCTAACTCTTCATCGAAATCGGTAAAGTAGATGGAAGGGAAAAACACCATGAGGAATAATTTTACTTGCTTAAAAAAACCAAAGAAAATAAATAAGGGCCGGTAAAGAATTTTTGAAGAGAACGACTCTGTTAAATTTTATAAATGTTGTGTGGGGTAATTAAAAATACGTATATATAACAGGGATGTCTGTAATTAGTGTTACATGCTGGTTTTGTTATTAGTGATTCCAGCTGGAGCCTTGCAGACCGAGAGCGGTCTCCACACGCTGGCGGTGTCGGGCGCGCCCGGCGGCGGCGCTATCGTCCAGTATGCGAATCAAGACGGACAGTTCTACGTACCGGGTCCGTAATATTTTGAATAAAACATTCACTATTTTGAATTAAGCTAAAATCAAAATACCATAGACGAAACGAACAAATCGTACTTATGTTTACAGGTCCTATATTAGAAGACCAAACGCGTAAGCGGGAGCTCCGGCTACTGAAAAATCGAGAAGCCGCAAGAGAATGTCGTCGCAAGAAAAAGGAGTATATCAAATGTCTCGAAAATAGAGTTGCAGTGTTGGAAAATCAAAACAAGGCCCTTATAGAGGAATTAAAATCACTAAAAGAACTATATTGTCAACAAAAAACTGAATGAGGTCCAGCCGGCTAACCAGGTGTGCCGCTGTTCTGCTGGTATAAGCCTCGAGGCACGTGTTGTCATTTCTGTACTACACTAAGAGTACCTACTCGATTCCGTCCGGCGTTTACTGCCGCGATGAATCGTAGTGTCATAGTTGTCCGTTTTGGAGAAAGTTGACTTGATTGAAAAAAATATGGACGTGTACATAAATTGTGAAAATTTCAGGGTCAAACCCTATACGTGCACAGATCTTAATATGCCCTCCCACATGCTTTTTGGTCTCAATGCAATACATACAAATATCAATAGGTGACCCCCCACATTTCAGAAGTGTTAAAGGCGTCTATTGTACAGGGTAACCCTTGTAGGGACCAGGGCTGTCTGGGTCTGTAAATAGTAAAATTCATATTGCATAAATTGTACCTTGTAGTATTTTGGCCAAATAAGTCTGTTCTCGAATAGAGTTTGGCTGAGAGTTAAATTTTCTATAAGTATTGTTAGAATTGATATTTTAAATCGTTTAAATTTATATTGTCCTTATTTATACTGTTATTGTTTTTGCTTATCAGTTGAATTATTTTTCTCCATGTTATAAGTAATTAATTACAGAATAAAATATACCATATTATGAATTACATAAAATAATGTAGTTATTTTTTTTTTATTATTGCTTTGTTGTATCAATGCACAATTCTCTGCGAACATTGTTTATCGTAAATGTGTAATTCAGATGAAATAATATAATATCATTCCGAAATTGATTTACTTTTAAGGTCAACTGTTCAGTAAAGCATTGTATGTTCTTACTTTTGTGCCATTTTCTAAGTCGGACAGATTACAATTGAAAGTCTTAATTAAAATCTAAACATCATTTTTAAAATGTATCGAAAAACGTCGTTTACTTTTTGTTATGTGTTTGATATGTTAAATGTTTGCTGCTGTCTACTGTTTAATGTTTGTATTAAATAATTATTTTACAGGTATATGAATGTTTATATACCGGGATTTTTTAAATTAGTATTCAAGTTCATGTACCAATGTCATACTCACTGTGATGTCGGATGGTGGTGTGATAAAAATATCCATTTTAATAAATCGTAAGTTGCTGAAGTATTTTTAAACATCTTTTTAGATGTTTTAATGGATAAGCCAAAGTTAATGTTTAGTTGTTTATGTGCAATACCAATTGCAATGTACAGTTTTAGCAAACTACCATTTTTCTCTTCTTAAAAAGAAATATAGTAAACAAGATGGGAATAATGTACATTTTGTAAAGATAGCATAGAATGTATAGTGTATTTATAAAGTTCGAATTATTTTGTATATACACATGTATATGTTATGGGGGAAATGGTCGGTCTCGCATATCACCATTACGGATTCTCACAATGCTGGTTAATGGTAAAAAGCCACTATTATTAAAAAAAAAAATCTATTCCTCAAATACCATTATATCATTTTGTCAGTCTTTGAATTTTATGTTTTGTGAAAGGGTAATTTTAATTGACTATCAGATTTAAGATTTTATAAGAAGTTGTTTGGCGTGATTGAGGCGATGAAGACTATTTTAGACTTAAAGTGAACATATGAAAATAATGTTATTTACTAATATTTTTTTGTAACATATTATTGTTATATAACATAATAGTTGTATATTATGTTGCGTCGTGTCAATCATGCCAAGTGATATAAAAGTTAATTATAGAAATGTGGAAAGTGCCTTTGAATTTAGAATGAATAAAGTTTATACCAACATAGCTTTTTATGTTAACTTATGCTATTTATAAATATTAATAATATTAACTGTTTCTTGTATTGTTGTCTTCTTTATTTAACATTCTAATTACGAAGTCATCAAATAAGTCTTCTATTAAATTATTATAAGTGGACAGAGGGGCCAAATAACTCCGTCCTCACACAGACACCTGACATAGATGTAATGTGCATCATTAGGAAGTCAACCATTATGTTATAAATTTTTGAGTTTATCTGAGTTCATGCTAAGAATAATATAACTTTCTAATTTCCGAAAATAAACATTAAAAATCTGAACACATATTTATATTTTTAATCTTTTTCTTTTCTTAAATAAAGTGAAACATATATGGTATCCCTTTGGTATCAGGGACTAAAGTTCTTGGTATTGTGATTTAGTATGGAATCGTTCTAAAATCCTTTGCAAATAATAGTACCTTGAAATGTATGGAAGTATCATTTTTAAATTTTATTATTAAATATGACTCTCTTTCCACGTCCTTCACCTAATTATAAATGATTACTTATTGTGGATACAATACTCCGTCACTAGTATATTCAATAAAGTACTCAATTTTTACAGATTATATTAGCGTGATGATCACTTGCGTGAACAACTTCTAATATTATATATTTACTGTTTTTTAACAGTAATCAAATTTCTATTTTGAAAGACTGATTTTTGTAGTTACCTGCTTTTGTAAAACTATAAGCTAGTAATAAGTTTGAAAGAAAATTGAGACAAACTTTACTAGCATGTAAACGCACAAAAGATGTCGTCAAAACAAACCCTATTTTGGTCACTTGATCCTTTTAGTTTATTTATTGATACAAAATAAAAATACTTGACAAAAATTATTAATTTATGTTTTATAAAATGTATATTTATATGTATATTTTTTTATAAATTTTAATGTTCTATCGTAAATCGCTGTTATTCGACCACATCTATATGTCGTCGCCAATACATTTTTATCCCACTGCTGGGCACACTGTTAGGACATAGGCTTCCACGATGGCCAAGTGCTAATTAGCAAGACTTCACACGCCATTTAGAACATGTTTTGAAAGAACTTAGGTGTGCTGCAGGATTTGTCAGGTTGTTTTACTGCACTGTTATGCCAAGTGATAATTAATTTCCAATATGGATATAACCTTGAAAAATCAAGCTTGGGGTTTGAACCTCGGACTCAATTCAAAGGCTAGGCTGTCAATAGACTACTATGTTTCTTTAAACGATTTTCTTTTTTTTTCTTTGCTATCTATTGCACAGCTTTAGTGCGAATAAAAAAAATATGTTCATGGTTATATCTGGATTACGGGACATATGTTTAATTTTAATACCATATTTTTTTAAATTCAAATCCCTTATTACTGCTAGTTGCTTCATCAGTTTCTACATAATATTCTCAACTTAAGAAGTATGCATTTGGTAGTTAATTTTATTATTATTATTATTATTTGGTAGTCAATGCTTAATTCGACAGTGTCATGAACATAATTGAAAATATCGACATGGTATCATCCAAATCTGTGTCCAGAAATGGGAATCATGATGTAAGAACCTCACAACAATACACATTTTCAATAAAAACCTTTGGAAAACAAAAGAACAATACCTAATTAGCTGCTTGCTACCTTGCTAATGTTAAATAAAATAATCTTCGTTAAAGGATGGTATATCCCAAAAATAAAAATATAGTGTGTAATTCATATTGAGGTCAACAGCCTGAACAAAAAAACAAAATATATTGTGGATATTGAAGTTTTATTGCTTTATTTATCTACTCTTTTACATAATATGAAAATGACATTAAGGCAACAAATGCACGTAAATGCACAACAATACAATAAAGTACATATGAATTTTGTGCATTCTACTGTTATTTTTTGGCACTTCACATGTTTTCGATAGCCGTAGTTCTATGAAACATGTGATTGTGCAGTGATTTGTTTAAATTGCTTAATTAATTGTTTAAACTATGCACGTCGTAGCAGCTATACAAGACTATTATCATAAAATGGAAAATTGGATTCATATTATACATATAGTTTTTAAGATTTGCATTTCAATAAAGTTTTGAACATCAATTTGTGAAGTTAAATCTACAAGTATGCCATTACATCATATGAAAGTAAGTATACAGTATGAACAAAAATATATTTATTAGATAGACATTGAATTAATCATGACAAAACTGAATATCTGAACACATTGAAATTTATACAAAGCAGAAAATTATTAGGCTTCAATATAATGCAGTTAGCTGCTAGAAGTAAACTCCATTTCCACTGTAACAAGTAGATTATACTAAAAATATTTGATTAATCATCAAAATTCTGTGACAACAAGAAGTTTGCAGCCAGATTTTCATTCTTCTCACAAGCAAAATACGCTTGAATAACCATATGTTCCGGAAAACCCAACGCCTTTAATCTTTCAATAGCTTCTTTGTCCTGAGGGGATACTTGAATAACATTCTGTGATTGTTGTTGGGGGAGCTGGATCTCAGCAGAACTCTCTTCTGCTGGTGCTGCAATGTTAGCACCGGCTGCAGTGGGATTTACGGGTTCATTCAGCATTCTAACAAACGCCTGTTGATGTTGACTTATAGCTTGAAGTAGAGCTGGATTTGTTTGTCCAATTTGTTGCAGCACCGTATTCAATAGATTTGGGTTTTGTTGAATTACTGCACGCATTTGCTGAAATTGGGGCTGATCACGAAGGAAGGCCAGAGGGTCATCATCAGAACTCTCCTCAGCCTCCTGTTCTTGCAGCAACTCTTCAGGAATGCCAGTAATTAAATATTCCACCGCCCTTTCTCTGTTGTTGAAAGACGCGCGTAACGCTTGCTCCACTTGCTGGCGATTGTATCCCATGTCCATAATGCTCTGAACGGTTGCTTCGAAGTCGAGTTCGTTAGAGGCGGCGGGCGGGTCGGCAGCAACTTCCGGTTCAGCTGGAAGTGGTTTTTCCGTTTCTTCAGTGGTATTCTTGCTCTTACCGTCGCCACTTTCAGTGGACGCACTTTCTCCTGCCTCGGGAGCGGACGTAGATGACGCTTGGGCCTCGGTGACTTTCGGTTTAGTCACCATAATAACAATGAATTTTTTCTCATCTATATTATACGTGTTTAGTTTATTGTCATCCAATAATATTTTTCCCGCATAAATAAGTCTCTGATTGTCAGCTACATAGTCTTTACCTTTTTCGACTTCGATTTTGAGCTTCAGTGCTTTGACCGTTTCCTCCGGATCGATTTCAATTTGAAATGTTTGTTGTTGTAAAGTTTTGAGTGTCACCAACATTTTTAATCCTATTCAAGAGTTACTTGTAAAATGAATCAGTACTTTTGCATTAGATATCTGTTCTGACTCGACAAAATTATCCAGTAAACATAACCTCTGCCAAAATCACCTTTTTTTTTTAAATGTCATCAATTATTGGATACGCGTACTCAAATATTGAAATAGTAACATTAACGTTAAATTTTAGACATGCGCTTTGATGTTTATCTCTTCGAATTAGATTTATTTCAAAGAAACATATATATAAATAAATACTAAAACTATATAAATAAATTAGTTACAAAATTAATAACACAAATTTATGTACCAAACATAAAAGTTAAAAAAAAATTGAGATTTTTTTAATCTGAGCAACATTGCTAACACTTAAAAATCTATGTAGGTAATGTAGGCTGAATTGTTTATGTTGGTCGCATTGAGTCAGACCAACAGTTTAATTTCAACGATGTATGCGTTGGGTTTTTAGTAGCATTAGTATTGAACAGTACTACTCACTTTAAATTAGTTATTCAAAGTATATATCAATATAAAAATATATCAACTGTAGATTGGAATATTATTGGCATTAAGCTTTGTATTAAGTCGTTAACAGTTGTCCGGTCAATTGTCGGCTATCATTAGATGTACCCGTTTGTTGTTTTCCCTTTTTTTAATACAGAAGTATCGATAAATTTACCACACCCTATAATTCAAAACAAAGCAGCACTTAACACTGCTTATATATGACAGAAATACGCGCGACCTTCATAGCTTGCCCCCTGAGGCAGTGATAAAAATCCTTTAATTTCTCATTTATGATCGTCCTCAAAATTAAATTCTTATAAACAACACTATCCGATTGCGCAATATTACGAGAATAGTCGGGCCGACTTAATATGAACTGGCACTAAACTTGAAATTATTTGCCATGCAGCTAGGACCGAGACACAAACGTTACAAATGCCACACCATCTAAACGAGCGATTTCGCCCGTTGCAATTGCGTTGTGTGCCGATACTAAGAGCACGTTTATTTTCTAACCGAATATTTCATTTTGTAATACGAATGTACCCATGAAGATAAAATTATTAATATTATTGTGATATTGATACACTCATGCAACGAAAGCCAGAACTTGAAACGGATGTTCCACTGTTCCATAAATTCGTTAGCAAACGGCCATCTTAATTTCATTCATTCCTTCATCCATTCAGGAGCCAGGCTTCACCAGATTCTTCAATACACATTTCATGGTAGACAGTTAATAGATGAATCAGATTTATGTGTTTTCCTCGAATATTCTTTGAATATTTCATAGCCACAAATCAACCCAGGATGTAGCCCAATTTTTAACATCTGTGCGTAATATTATGTTCGCTCTAATTTTGACCCATCGACAACATTAGCATATTAAAAGGATTGCACCAATCTAGGCAAATGATAAACAAAATCATCATCAAGATGTATATTATTAAAAATTTATTTCTTACGTACAATATGGTTTACTTAAAACTAAAAACTTACTAGAAGTTAACTAAAGATGCTAGTCAGCTAACATAATAATTTCTAACAAAACTGTATACATAATAATTCATCTTTTGCCAAGATTTCGTTTCTAAAGAGTGTTGCCAGCTTTGAAGTGGGATAAAAAATGTAAAGCATTAATAAATACAATAAATACTTAACATGAAAACGAAACTGACTTTCTCAATAGATATATCTTTAGCGACACTTTATACAAATCCTTGCAAATTCATCACATTGTTTACAATTTACACTTGATACAGATCATACGAACATTATTGGTGTTACCATAATTATTGCATTAATTGTCTTTTGCTTATTAGTCCAGAAATCACTTTGTGGTTACTTTCTAGATATAAAATCACTTGCACTTGCACTATTATCATTGAGTTGTCTCAAATAACTTTTCACGAAAGTATTTTATTTTTTGTGCAAAATATGCTTCTAAACCATCTGCACAACGATAAAATTCCGAGTCTTTTGGATTAAAATATCTGCAATTATCAAATATCTTAGTCATATCACCAATAAATTCACTTAATGTACTGTATGTTTGTTCATTCACTTTTCTTTCCACTGTTTGTAAGTCTGAAATTAAAAATAATAATGAGTAGAGCACAACAATATAATGGCCTTTCATACATTTAAATAAAATGAATATTATATTTAATTAGTAAATTAGTGTGCAGTGCAACTTTAAGGATCATAGGAGATATGCTAATTCCAGCATCGACCATTTTATTGCTTTCGGAGGCTAGATGCAGCGATCTAATACATTCACCACGCATATGTTTTATGAGCGCCGGCGGTAGCTACTTAGGACCGCCCGATGTAGGAACTGAACGAAAAAACACGATACAGCGCTTTCAAAACCGCTACCGAACATAAAAAATCGCTAAAACATGAGTAAGCATCGATCCAATTGCCAAAACGGGAATGGGCCAAGCAACAAGTAACTGAAGTACATATACATCCATAAAAAGTTGTCAGTTGTATTCCTATTTAATCTGCAGTGACTTACAGATATATATACATATGTTTTTCATCAAATCTTAAAATGAAGATTTGGTAGTGAAGATCCTCAGAGCGAGGGCTCACTGAGGGCTCTGTGTGTAAACTGTGTATAGGTACTACTATACACAGTTCACCAAAAAAAAAACAACAACAATAGAATGTGAGAATATAAACAAAAACCGGAGCTACTTACCCATTGGCTCTTTAATCACTTTGTAGTAAGTGGGAGCTTCCCTCGGATCCACGGGTTCCATGAAAGGCCAAGCATTTTTATGTAATTGTATTTGTTTAACGAGCCTCTTTAGATGTTCAAATTCTTTCACTGTCAACTCCTTCATATTTGCATAATTGACAGAGTTATTTTTCTGACAATTAGGACAAATATATTCATCAATATTGTCAGCTTCCGATTGTAAGATACCCACACACCTGCCATGGAACCAATCCTGGCAACGGTCACAACATATATAAAACCTGAAACACAATATTATAATTTAAATATGAACTGTCTAGACTAGTCTAGTTGTCTGTTTTTATGTAATATTTATTTATGATTATTATTATTCGATTAGAGTAATATTTTATTGCAATAGATTTATTTCACTGATTAGTACATAGAAATTAAAAATGCTGTGTTAGATAGTACTTTGTCGCGTTACTTATACGTACTGGGAATTATCATAAGGTTGTCTACACAAACAATAAAGTTCTTGAGTCTCCTCAGCTCTACGACAGTCAGAACAAACATATTCCTCCATAGTTTTGCTCATTTCTTCTGTAACTCCTACACAATCTCCATGGAACCAGTTACTACAATGTTCACAACCAACATAGAACCTAAAACAATATACTTTGAATTAATTATCGGGTAATTTAAAACCTGCTTGATGTATTTACTTTTCTTATATCCATCTATACAACACAATGGTGTGAGCTTCTATTTCTTTTTCAAAGTCGTCAGAATAGATAAAAAAATATCGTTGAATTATCATTAATGTCAGAATCAAAATGTACAAATACATGTACCAAATAAATGAGTAAAATTTGTAAATATTGTTGGTTTTATTCTTCTTTCTTTTAAATAAAAAAGTAAATATAAAATTTATTCGCCATCCGTATACGATGATCAAATATGGCATAAATCACTGAAATATCGCAAGTAAAAACTCACTTAGTATTATCATAAGGCGTGCGACAAATGCACAAGAGTTTCTCCTTCTTGGAAGATTTCCTATTGGGGCGGTGTGCGGGCGTAGCGGGCGTAGTCGGCGCGGGCGAGGCCGGCGGCTGCGCGCCGCGCCTCTTGCCGCCGCGCACCTCCTCCTGCTTGCTGCGCTCCGCGCGCGTTCGTAGCGCCAACTCCGCAGACAGCTCCTTCTATAATCAAAACACATCATTCGATCGTGCAATCAAAAACTTTTAATAAGTTCTTATCTACTAATTTTTGATACAATTAATCGACACTGATTTAACAAAATATTAAATGGAAATAATAGGTTATCACACCTGTATTTCGACTCCCAGCTCCTTTTCCAACAGGCCTCGCTTTTTGATAATATCCTTCTTGAGCATTTCCTTGTGCTTAAATAGCAACATCTGCAAGCGTGCGTGATTGGAG
>DWRA01005046.1:0-10254 GCA_018250295.1 Spathilepia clonius
CGTTAAGTGAAATTCGCGTATATCGGGGTTTACGATTAAAGATACTTAATACAAAAATACGAATCATTTAAACCAATTCCTTTAATTCTCAGAGCACTATATGCAGTATAACATATTTTGCTGAAAAAAGAGAAGTAATTTCTTAATTCAAATTTTGTATTTTTAAGCACTCGATTTTTTTCTAACAATTATTATTAGTTACATGACACTACCAATTTTACTTATTTCTACTACTTACTTTGATATTAACTAAATACAATCTAATTAGTAATTACTTACTTAATATGACATCTCTATCGAGTACTCTCAAAACAAACGGGACTAAAGAGTAGTAACGAAGAGTCTCCTTGATAACAGCCTCTAAATATTGCAAGCGAGATAAATCTTGCCTCGTTAAGTCTTCGTCTCTATCCCTGTTTTCGAATATTTGCTCAAATCTGAAACAATTATAAAGTTAATAACAAGTCAAGATGTACTAAACTGTAACAGTCTTATTAAATTCGATGAGTATACGCAATATCACTTCGATTCTTCAATATGCAACATATTAAACAGCATTTTAAACGAAAACGTTGCCGATTGACTTGGCAGAGCTGATAACCTTCGAACGACTGGTCAACTTTTCTTCAATTAAAGCCATGGAAAATTTCGATGAGACACGCTTCCAAATAAAAAAAATGCATTCAAATCGGTCCACCCCTTTGGAAGCTACGAATGCTACGATGCCACAGACAGATACACATTTATAACACTCCTCTTTTACCGTCGGAGGTTAAAATTACTAAGAACTAAAAGCTACTGTCGTAGTTACTTCTGTTTCAACCCACTAAACTTCTGATATTCAATTTATCCATCTATCTACTGCGTTTCAATCCGCCGATGTATATTTTCTTCGAATACACCCATCTCTTTTCTTACCCTTACGACTCTCCAATGTTCTCGAAGACAATCCTATTAGAGTCTAGCCTATTGATCTTTTTATCGAGTATATATATACCATACTATTGATACTTACTCAGCAATAATTTTATCTTGTACCTCAGGGAAGGAGCCTATTAGAGCGAGGATAAAGACAAGGAGTGTGGCAGTGGTCTCGTGTCCAGCTGCTATAAATGTATCCACTTCTTCCTTCACTTCTAAGTCTGTGAAGACTCCGTTCTCAAGGAGCATGTCGATGAAGGACTTCTGTTTGAGATCTGAAATGAAGAGAAGATTAAATTTAAATGAGGCTGGGAAAATTTTTGATTCAAATTTCGAATTAATTCGATCAATTTGGTGGAGTTGAAATTTTAAATGGATTGTCATCAGGCTGTAATAGGCCAAAAATATAATTCACCGAGAGTAATTGGACGTATGCAAACAGAAACCAATCCACACACATGCCAAAATCATTAAATATGTTGATGATTTTCAACAATATTATATTTGTATACATAGAACAAATTATTTTGTACAATATTGTTAATAGATTTTATTAAAAATAACCTTAAATTTTACAGTATACAAAATTTTGACAAAAAATGTCTTTTTCACAAAACTGTGATTGTATGGGTTGATTCTGTTCTGCATAAGTAAGTCCAATTATCCACTTGAAAAGTCCTTTTTGAAAAGTTTTTGAACAGTAGGACATATGGTCGCACTGTCATTGTCACGGTTCAATATCTGTCAATAAAGAATTTGAATTTGTTATTTCTTACGGATTCATAAAAACTTACCTGATGTGATTGCACCATTAATTTTCAACTGCGCTTTCCTATTTTTCAGAACCTGAAATCATTGTTTGAAAAATACGTTTAATAAAACTGGCGCTTTAATATTGAGGAAACCTACATGTCTGAGAATTGGCCATATATTATACAAGATTTCAAATTTATTAACCACTTGGCCTAAAGATGTTTTTAATTATTTAAAGATTTTTTCGGTGGATGGATGTGACTGCCGACTGTCTTACATGCAAAGTGATTATTGTAGTCCTCAGAAATGATAACGCATTTGTGAGTTGTGTGTTTTGAAGGTAGTAGAACCTTTGTGATTTGACTCCAGAGGCACTTCCTCTATACCTATTTTTACATAATAACGGCTCTTGTTAAGCGCTGCTGTATTTTGTATTAAAGGGAGACGTACTTATCCGAGGCATTCCAAAGTCCGCAAGGGTAACTAGCAACGCATTTGTAGCCGACCTTTTATTATTTAATGGAGTAGCAAACGAGCATGCAGTCCACCTGATGGTAAGTGGCAACTGCTGCCCATGGACATTTGTGTTCCACCCCAGATGAGACTAGAATCCCAACTGAAGTCGACCACAGTTACATTGCTACCTATGAGGACAAAGTTGGACCGACTTGGATTAATCTGTCTCCCTTACCACACCTTTCAGATCAAAAGACAGCAACGCTTAACACTTATCATTAGGGAGAAATAAGTGTGGCATTATTAATACCAGAGTCGAACTAAAAACGTACATACCACGTTCGTACGAGGAAGCTTATGCAAATGCAGATATAGTATATTCATATGATAAAAGCAGCTAATGATATTTGTAATTGTTGTATGTAATTTTTACATATAACTGTTACTTATAACTGTTACATACACCTGTTACATATACCTGTTATATATAACAGGTAATAGCAACTTTTATAACGGATCGATACATGAACGATGACACGTGACGCAATAAAATGATACATGATACCTACGTATTAATTCTGGAGATATCTCTGCTGTCGACGTGAAATTCGTCCTCCTTTACAAAGTACGTGAGGGAGGCTTCGAACACCCCTCGACCAGGGCCCAACACTATCTGTAAACAATATTACACGTAAATAATATACGCAATACTCCTATGTGTGTCCCATATAAATTAAAAAATCAAAGTGTAAAACTGTTAAATAACCCATTGACCTATCAAATGTGTATTTGTTTTTTATATAAATAATGGAGTAGCAAACGAGCATGCGGTCCACCTGCTAGTAAATGGCATGGACTGCCGCCCATGTACATTTGTAATCTACCCCACATAAGACTAGAATCCTACCTGGGGTCGACTAGATGCGTTGCTACCCCTCACGACTAAGTTGGAATGCCTCAGATAAGTCAGTCTCCCTTGCCACACCCTCAAACCAGAACGCAGCAGCGCTTAACATTGCTGTTATTAGGCAGAAATAGATGCGGCGGTGGTGCCAGCGGAGTCGAACCTCAAAGAGTTCTACCAACTTTAAAATGATGTCAGATTTGCACTCAAACAGTACTAAAAATTGTCTTTAACGTGAAATTATGTATTAAAACAGCAGCTACCATTACTTTAATACTGGATATAGAAATAAACTAGTAATACCTAAATATAGATTGTGTAGTGGCTAAATCTTTCACAAGGAAATGTATTCGCTATTACAATAAAATACCAGAACATATCAGACATCTCCCATAAAAAAAGTGGATCACTAAACAAACACTGTGTAAAAATACCTATTAAGTCTGAAGTAGCTCCAGCTCCTCATGCTCTGTTAGCGCAAGTTGGCGTTTTATTTTATTTTTATTTTTATTTATTTCAATCACAAAATCCACAGCTTTTAATAATAAATTTACACTCAAAACTTATAATATATGTCTTAAAGCCAATTATGGATTTACAATATATTTATTAACATAAAAAACGTCACATAGTATTCACCATATTACCTAAAATTAAATGCATGCAGTTTGTGTGTGTGCGTGAGAGTCAGTGAATGTGTGTGTGAGTGAACGTATAACAAATTTAATTATATAATGATATTGTTGTAAAGAAAACATTTTTAAAACATGTGTGTTGTGGAGTTTCTTTCGCCGCTTCTTCCCCATAACTAGAATTCTGTTACAGAGAAGAAGCGGCGAATGAAAATTCTGTTAGAGGTCTACGTTGATTTAGATTTTTGTCACAATTATGTAGTGAATACACATATTGCTGTACCTTGATCTGATAGTTCTCATAATCAGGTTGCATTGTGTCTCCGAATTTGCCCATATAATTATCCCTATCCCTCGAAGCTACAAACGACAGCAGCCCACTATTCGGTCTCTGCCGTGTTACACCTTCTATTGAAATTAAGGTTCGAGGAACGCATTTAGATCTGAAATATAAACCTACCTTGTATTATGGACACCACAGACTTTCGCAGTAAGCACATAAACACCCAGATCGATAATATCAATCTGAGGTAATCAAGTAAATAATTATTTGGTCAAGTCAAAGCCAAAACTCTGCGAATCGGTGAAATGTTAAAAAAAAAACAATTTTAATGTGATTGAAGCAGCTAACAGTTTTTATAACTTATAAGTTATTTTATATCTGTTATAACAGGTATTTAATATGAATATCAGTTAACTGTTATTTATAACTGTTATTTATAGTACGCTATTGTCAAGATGTACTTGACGATTAGATCGCTAAGCAACCCCAACTTACGTTCTTACGAACACTGCTGAAAACAGAACTAAGTCTTCAAATCACAGTGCTAACACATTACCACGAAAGCGTTACAAACTGAAATATTAAATACCGACCTGACGGGTTCAGTAAGAGAGTTGATATAATCCAGCAATGCCTTCGCAGTGCGGTCGTACAGCGGCTCGGTGGCAGACACTTGCTGCCACGACAAGCAAGCACACCAGTGGGGCTCCACTCCCGCTTCACTACAAGACCGATTCCTAGGGATCTAAACGATTAATGAGCATGCATATAACTTTGTAAATAATTAGGAACTGGTACTAACTGCGTCAGTCCCTAGGTAAAATTGTTTGAGATTAATAATGTCATACACAATGGGTAGTTACACGTCTTGCTAATATAATAAAAATACCAGCTTCAAGATCGTCAGTCCCCTAGTAGTAGTAAATCCACTCTATGGGTGATATATGATAACATCACATGCCGTGGCATAATTAAATAGCTTGCAAAATAAAATACATTTCAAAAACCGTCAGTTCCCTGGTTATATATTAAAATATAGTATAAAGACTTTAATGTCGTATTAATACTTCAGATAATACAATAATAGCACAGTTAAATATCTTAAACGATTAAAAATACTGTTGAAAAACTAGAGTTGGTTCCTAGACTATTTATTTGTAGTTTCTACATTTTATTTTAAAATAGTGCATAAGTAAGAGTGCAAAATATATTATACACATATGCACGTAGGTGTGTGTGTGTCTGGAAACTTTTAAAAATATTAATATATGTAAATATTTGTAATAACAACAATTACCGCTTCCAAAAGAGTCAGTCCCCTGTTCAAATCAGCGCCATCAATTTTATATAGATTCCAGTACTTCTTTAGACCCACAACATCTAACAAAGTGGCGTGTATGTCATGAGGAGTTGTAAGTACTTCTGCGTTTGACTCTAAAATCTTCTGTACTTCGGGTCGAGACCTTTTCAATGATTCTGGTAATAGGATAGACATTAGAGGCAACCGCTCTTCCAATTTGCCTTGCACTGTGTCACGTACTTTAGCGTATCTGGAGAAAGAATACACTAGAAGAGAATACCATATTACTAAACCAATATATTAGAGCTAAACGACCTAATAGCAATTGTTCTTAAAAAGAAATATATATCGTCACTGGTAAAGCAAAAAGCCGTTTGGCGTGTTAGTTTTTTGCCTTTCCAGTAACGATATAGTTATTAACACATTGTTATAGAACTACAAACACGGGTTCGTAAACTTCACACAATTTATATAACATAGCGAATAGAAGATGTAGATATCCTCACGATAGTTTTCTTCATTCCGAAAGCAAGTTTATAATTTATTACGAATACATACAAATCTTGATGATAATATACTGGAGCGTAAATTTGAGACACGAGGTTTGTTAATAATTTGGAGAAGATGCTGAAACTAAATTTAAACTATTACCTAGGTCCATGGTCGCCCATGACAACTAGAAGAGTGTCCTTCATTCGTCCAGATGCCTTAAACGCCTGCAGAAACTCAGCAACGTCGTCATCAGCAGTGGAAATCACGTTAAAGTCATCATGCGTTATGTCTGCTATGAAAGTGAAGCAAAACCGTTTGCCATTTAAGTTCAGGAACTAGAAAGTAAAAAGAATGGTGATTCCAAACAAATAGACAGAGTTTTTTTCTATATGATGGAATAACAAGCGAGCATGCAGTCCACCTGATGGCAAGTGGCTACTGACGCCCTTGGACGTTTTTAATCCATTCCAGATAAGACTAATACTACCTAAAGTCGACCAAAGATGCGTTGCTACCCCAATCCCTAGCTTCTGGTAGATGATTTCAAATATTGATATTGCAGAACTACGTCAGGTCTACTTTAATATGATTACCGGTGTATTGGTATATCTGAGAGCTACGTATCAAAGCTATGAAGCTTTTGTACGAATATGTAAATGTAAATCTGTTGTATGACACTCAATTACATCAATTAACATAAAACGTACTCAAGGTTCTGGCTTTATTATTCATATTCCAACAAGCAAGTACACCAGTGAGGCTCCACACCCGCTTCACTACAAGACCGATTCCTAGGGATCTAAACGATTAATGATCATGCATATAACTATGTAAATAATTAGAAATTACTGGTACCAACTACGTCAGTCCCTAGGTAAAATTATTTGAGATTAATAATGTCATACACAATGGGTAGTAAAACGTCTTGGTAATATAATAAAATATCATTATTATTCGTATTCCACCTTGTACATCGTCATTACCCTTATGCTGCAATCATTTCCTTGCCTGATCAGTAATATTGAGCATCAATTTATACTGCGGAGTATCTCCAACACAGTATTTATTATCCTGGTTATCTTCGAACCATTTTTTCCCGTTGTTAGACTCCTCTAGATAAAACGCTCTGAGGTAGTGGTCTGCCGGCTGTCGGAGGAACCCATTGAAACGGTACTGGAATGTGCCTATCCAGGGCATGTCTTCGAAGTATGCTGTGCGGTACCTTAAATTAATAAATAATTTGTGAATTGACTTCGTCAAAAGGTAACCTCTCGCCAAGCAAGGTGATCAATGCTGATGCCTTGGTAGATCTATGGTATGTTAGTCTTAATTCGGAGCTCGTTTGATTGCATAATGTTTAAAAACTAGTGCCTTCTATAACTTGATTCACAATCCTTTAGCACCATGTTTTGACACGTTACGGAAAATGGCCATATTGAATTTGTCTCAATCGAGAGATTTATTTGTCATTTTTCATTAGTTACTCACCCATCATCTCTCAGTTTGTAGAATACAAACGGCATAGAATCTATATATCCGTTATATTTGAATTTTCTGAGATCAGGAAGTTCTAATTCCGTTTTACCAGTTAGTAGAGGAAATAATGCGGCTGGAGTACCATCACCTACAATGTTGTACCTGTAATTATATGTTGAAACAAATAATTTCATCCGGCTTGGCATGTTCTAGATACCTACGCAACCTTTAATTTTAACTAGGGCAAAGGTGAAGCAAAAATTGTAATAAAAAAGATTAAGCTGACATTTTTTGAAGCGTAAACTTTACATTGTAAAATATATATATGTAATCTTAAAAAAGTATATTGATGATAACCAAAATATTTAGCATATTAATTGGAAAGTACCCATTAAGCACAGTAGCTTTTAACACCTCCGTCAGTACCCTGTAACTCTTGGGCATGCGTCGTATGAATCCATTTCGAGATGTCGAGTCGAAACCTAAAATCAGTACATTGGGGCTATTCTCCCTGCCTTTTGGCGTCCTTGGCGATACAGTAGACCTGAACCCAGTACTATGACCCTCCCACATTGCTGGTAAATTACTGGAATGGAGAATCTAAAATAAAAAGCAGAACTATAAGAAAAAACACGGGGTCACTTAAAAAATTAGTTACATATTTTCTTATACTACCGAATCGAAATAATCTTTAATTAAAAAATATGTAAAAAGGAACACAATGCATTTGTCAAATTCTTTTTTCTTTAAGCATATATTTATTGATTTGTTTCATTTTATGCCACAGCTACATTATTTATAAGTTTTTCTGTACTTTAATTTTTGTTATTCAAAAAATGTGTTATGGAGTTTCTTTCGCAGCTTCTTCTCCATAACGAAACATTGCGTAGTGGTGATAAATTATTAACGTTCAAAAATAATTCTGTAAAGGATCTACTTTGAATAAAATATTTTGATTTTATTAGAGACTCACTTGATCTTATTTTTCCCAATACACATAATCTTCACGTGGTCACTTTTATTCAATGTATACACTTTGTCTCCACGGATTTCGATCGGTTCAGCCAGAATATACTTCTGATCGTTTTGATATATAATATCACTATACGCACACACTATATCCTTCATCGTTTCTAGTATTGGTTTCGTCACTCTACACTCCGAATACTGTTATAAAGAAAAATATTAATTTAGTAAGTATGGATAGCCATGTTAATATTGACTTACATATTAAGATACCTGACAGGGAACTGTTTTTATTTACGACTATAGTTGTATGTTTGAGATTTGCCCCGGGAAACGTTTGCAAAAAAGTTGTTCCATAAATAAATTAAGTGCCTCAATTCCCTTGTCATATTAACATTTAATATTTTTCTGGACTAACAAGAGACTGCAGGGAATTAATTTATGAATGTGGATTTAAACCCGTGTAGCAAGAAAAATACCCTAACACATATTTTTATACCTACGTAACACTTTACCCAGTCAGTCCCCTGGCACACGACTTTGGGCATTTCCTTGTCAAATTGCGTCACTTCTTTTGCGAATGGGTCTAATCTGGGGATCTCACATCCCGTGCCTTTATCCTGTTTAAGAGCCGCTTCTAATTTTCTTTCTATGTACCTATAGAAATTAGTGACCATATTATATGAATATTGAACAAAGTTGAAAAAATTTCACAATAAAGTTCAATACAAAAATTGGTTATAACAATAAAGTTGTCAAAATCAAAATAACTAAATATTAAACCCGTAAAAACTCAAAAGAACTTACTCGATCACGGATTGTCTGAAACGAAATTAAATTGATGCTCTTTATTAACTGTAATCAAAAATATTTGTAAATTCTATGAAAACAAATAACTTTATAACCTTTATATGGTAGATAAAACTATGTCCACGTGTTCAATTAGCTTAATTTTCATTTCATATATATTTTTTTATAAATTACGTTTTATTTATTTTTTTCGCACCTTCTCCAATGAGACACCCAACCTAACAAGTATTAGTATATTATGGAAGTTAAGAACTACCTTTGTAAAGAATCTACTTTGAATAATATATTTTTGATTTGATTGATCAGTGGCTTAAATAAATTTTATACGAAAATTGTTAGTTTCTCCTTTTGTTTTGTACAATACGCCTTAATTGAAATAATATTCCAAAATTTTACACTGACTTTTTATATAGAATTAGCAAACGAGCATGCAGTCCGTCGACTATTAAGTGACCTTAGCTGCCAATTGACACCTGTAATCAATCTCAGATAATATCCTACCTGAGTCTACCTAGATTTCTGTCTGAAGTCCAACAAAAATACGTTGCTACGACAGACGACTACATTGGAACGCGACAGCTAATTTCTACCTTACCACACCCATGAAACCCGAACACAGTACCGCTTAACACTGTTATTAGACAGATATAGGTGTGGCGGTGGTATCATATTCTAAAAACAAAACGCTTACCACCTTCAGTAATACAGTAATATTTGGCTTCGATCAGAAGACTTACCGTTTAGTGATGTCCAACTTATATTCTCCATTCAAACTGATCAAAGAATAATACAACAAACACAGTAAGGTGGCGACCAAAACACACGCTAAATTTCTTTTGGAACGGTACCATAGTTTTCGCAACATTTTTTCTGTAGACAAAGAAGTCCAGTTACTTTTATGTGACGGAAATGGCAATCGAGCTACAGTCCGTCAGATGGTAAGTGGCAACTTGCAGCGCGTGGACATTTGTAATTAACCCGAGATAAGCTTAGAATCACACCCAAGGTCGCCTACAGATGCTCACCTCCTCAGGACTAAGTTGTAACGCCTCGGATAAGTCTCCTTTACCACACCCTTCAACCCAGAACACAGCTTAACACTTGTTAATAGGCAGAAATAGGTGTGACGGTGGTGCCTCCGTAGTTAATCTACAGAGTGTTACAACCATAATTCCTGTCTTCCCAAACGCGTAAAAAAGCATAATTTTCAAATTTTTATCATTTTAGGAGTCAATAAATAGGATAAAACCCTCTGAAGACC
>DWRA01005047.1:0-10254 GCA_018250295.1 Spathilepia clonius
GTTAAACGTTCTTCATCATACAGTAGGCTATTATTATGTATATGTAAAGAGAGATCTATTATTAATGAAAATGAAAATATTAAAGCATCTACTTAAAAGGCTATATTGTGTAAACCAGGAGTGTTAAGAATATTCTCATACGCAGCCGCATGCGCAAATGCGGAATATTCGCATTAATTCAGACATCCGCATCAATCAATGCGGAGTTTTTACGGATGCAGATTCACATCAAGAAGTAACTACATGTAAAGAAAGTGGGCGGAGCCAGAGTGGCACGTGCCTCGAGTTTCTTTTGGTAATTGCTAACTTCATTCGGTAACAGACGAATAGGAAGGTGCACATTGGTAACAAGATCCTACAGGTTTGAAATATGATTAAAAAAATAAAAAGTTAGTTTAAAATCCCAAAATCCGCATCCGCCTCCGCATCCGCATCCGCGGATGTCTAAATTTTTGCATATGTAATGTAAACAAATATCACCGTAATATTTCCAAAACGAAAGTTATTAAACCCGACGTTAAATTGAGCATATTATTCCGGTCGCCGTCAACCCATTACTGACCCACTATTGGGCACGGTACTCAATTAAGAGAGGGATTTGGCCACAATTCACCGCACTAGTCAAGTAGTGGTTTGATAGACTTCACACAAACCTGACACCTTTTTTCCTTAAGAACTTTCAGGCTTGTAGATTTGTTGTACCGCTCAAGGAAGTGATAACTTGTAATACACACAACACTGAAAAATAAGAGGTTGGAAAAAATCTTTGAAAAATCACATCACAAAAAAAACCTGGGATTCGAACCTCGAACCTCTCGATCGGAAGAGCTTCAAGTGACTAAGCTATAATTACTTTTCGTAGATCATTTTCGTGCACATTTTAAAGTCGTTAAATTAGTAAGGAAGCTCGAAGTAGGACAAAGGAATTTCGTAGCGCATTAGATTTTTCGCATCATGTATTGCTATGCTCGGAAAGTTGCCTTATAATCTTCGTTGGGCTAAATGGACTCGGTTTGGCTCAAGCCCAGAACGGTCCCAAGTCCGAAAGGTGAACAGCATTATGCAAATGACTGTACTCTTTGTGTTCCCTAACGCTACTTACCTTATTTATTTACAACAATATAATAGGCGAGTCATTCCGGGTCAGGCCCCATTATTATTTGGATAATTTACACATAAACGAAAAGCCGGGGATAGCTTACTGAACAACAGGGATAAGCCTGGATTTATCTCCATATGAAGTAAGGTAAGACCTATATGGTATTTTTAGGAATAGACCGCTTCGACCCTTACTGCGATACATATTCTGATTAATGTAGATGGTTGTGGCGACTTCACACAACTCATCAAGAGATGGCGCCACTGCATTCACAATCACGCTATCGAAGTTTTCTCAACGTCTTGTACATATACAAGCTACGAACTGAGACTGTTGGAGCACGGCCGCTACCCGGTCATGATCACCTAGCTCGGCGGGAGATCTCCCTTTGCCAAGATGGTCAGCTGTCAACCACAGATAAGATTGGAGTAACTGAGGTCGGCAACAAATGCGTTGCTACCCCTGAGGACCAAGTTGGAACGCCTCGGATAAATATATCTCCCTTACAGTTTTATTATCCAAATAATCACTTATTTTATAGTAGGCTCTCTTACACAGAGTTTGTTTAATAAACTGTTGAACATAACCAATCGCGAACAGGGCAAAAACTTAAAGTAATAATAGTTATATATATATATATATATATTTTATACAAAGTAATAATAGTTATAAAAGTACCTAATTATTATGTATATTATATAAATAAAACAAAACTCACCTATAAAACCCATTATGCGAAGTCGTCTGATAGATAGGCAGCCTCACTTTGTCAAAACCGGACACTTCCAAGATCCTCTGGCCTCGATTATCGTGTACATAGTTGTGCGTGAAGTTGGACACCACTTGCCGAAGCACGATGACGTCTTTGAACGGAGCGTAGTTCCGAGTGAAGTAGTTGCGGTAGATTGTTACTTCTTGGTACGGTGAGGACTGCCGTCCTGGGTAATGTAAGCAGGACTTTCAATTAATTATTTACACGAATTACGGTCCAATTAAATAAATAATTAATCTTATATCTATATAACCAAATGATAGTTTTATTCAATATAAAATTATCTGTTAAAAATGACACTAAAATATCGTCGGTGTCAACCCATTACTGTTGCACTGCCGGACACGGGTTACTTGTCGGGCGAGAGGGGTTAGACCAAAGACCACCGCACTGGCCAAGTGCGAAAATATCAATAACAATTATGTTTTAAAGAGCTTTTTAAAGGCAGCTTTTTAGTACGTTTATTTTTCATATTCTTCTCAGAAACCCCTTTAATTTGTTTATCATATCATAGGGGTGCGTAAAAAATAATTAGTTCGCAGTCTATAAGCGTCCACCATTGTTGGGTTTATAATGATGCCACTAAGCTTATCATGCAATGTCATCCAAACCAAACGTGTATCCAAAATTTTATATCAATCTGCTAGTAGTAAGTAATCAGTTTTAAATTGAATTGCAAAATTTTCTCTTAACAAACATTAACTGACAAAGCTTGTAAAAAATGAAAACAATCAAAATACGGTTAAAAATGTCCTACCTTCAACTTTCAGACATGGCAGGTCGTGGTTAGCGAAGAAAAGATTGTTGTGGATCCAACCACGCAAGGATGTCGCCGACCCTCGGGAGTCAGCTCGCACCAGTAAACCGCCCACGTTGTTGCGAACTAGATTATTCTGGAAATAATTAAACAATTCTTAGATATAAGAGAAGTATTAAGTTCTTAAATATAGTGCTCGAATATAATAACAAGCTTCAAATTTTAAAATTACTATAAGTATATAAAGATGTACTGAGGTCGTTCTTCCATGTCTCTCGTAGAGCCTGTGAGACATTAATCACAAAATCAACGATACGGCGTGACTGGTATTACAATTTTTGTTATGTTTTAATTCAATGGTCAAAAGGTAGTATGAGGTTCCAATTTCCATCACGTCTATTTGTTTAAAGCATTATAACTTACCCTAAACACCAACGTTTGTGTGTTCTGCACATCCACTCGTACAGCGGCAGGACAGGAAGTAAAGTTTCCGTATAACTTGAGACAGTTGTCTACGATCTCATTCCTCGTGATAGCCACCAACGGGTTCACTTCGCCGACCGACTGATACGTTATTGCCCCATCACGATTCTTCGTGAATATGCTGCTGGAGATATTGTGTTGGACATCGCGATCTACAAAGACAAATCAATGAATAAATACAATTCATTAATAAACAACTTGTGCTCAGGGCGATAATTTTGTTTACTTACTGAAGCCAATGGCTGATATAGGCAATGTGATGATCTCGGCGATAAATCCGTGAACAGCAGAAGCACCATTTGCAAATAACTTGACGCTCAAGCTAGCACCTTCGGTTTTAAATAGTTTCTTCTCATCCGGAGAGCCATTCTCCAAATAACCAATCTGAGGAGCGGTGATGTTGTAGATATCACCATCATACAAAGTCAGCGAATCTCTTTTACCATAGTTCAACGTGTGGTTGAATAAATTAAATTGAAGAAATCTGAAGCCAAACGGTTTAACTCTGAACATGCTCTTAAATATCTTCACGCAATTCACCGGGTTATTATCGTACTTGTAATACAGGAGCACCTTTTCTTCTATTGTCACTACTTTTGTACTATCACAGATATCAATCAGTGAAAACAGGTGATAGGGAAGATTAAGGTCTTTTAATGGCGTAAAACTTGATTCCTCTGAGTCCCTACCTTCACCCGTAAGCGATATGGCACTTACTCCTTCTCCAAGAATATCGTCTATAGTATTGAACATTACACTCATAGTATCAGTTGGAGAAACCAGATTAATTCCATGATGAGCACATTTACTGATATTAACATTCTGAATATTAGGATTCTTTGTAATACTTTGCACGGCGGGTGATTTCTCATTGTGTAAAATACCAGCACCAACTATATTCACGTGGCGGAGTGTGCTTTCCGCTTTTTTCATAGTTTCATGAGTATGATGATCGTGGATCCTATGTTCATACAGAGAGTATTCAAATTCCGGATTTGCAAAACGAATTCCACCCCAGTAATCGAGGTTTTCTTCTAAATTTCTAGATCCACAGTGAATGAAAACGAATTCAGAATCCCATTTACATTCATGTCGATGGCCATAAAGTTGACCATTGAGTCTAATAGGGCAATCTTCATAACGATCCTCGATTCCAACGCACTGCAATGGCTCTGGCCAAGACCAAATCCGAGACAAGGAGTTACTGTGATATTCTACTCGACGATCGTGAGCAAAGAAGACATTTATAGGATCAAAACCCAATTCTCTGCAAACCACTTGAGCGTTTCGTTCAGTAAAACGGTTATCACACATTGGTACCCATTGAAGAGTGGTCCTATTATAATATTCCAAGAAACCTTCATTTTTTCTGTCTATATCATTATCATTCATAGTACAATTTCTTCCTGTGCATAACCTTATAGTATTTTGTACAATTAATGTTTCCAATTGACGTCTTTGCTTATGATGACTGGATGAATATTGACCAATCTCTCTTTTCTCGATTCTACTCATTTCTACGTTGGTATTTTGTGAGATAGGTCTCATAAAGATAGGCAACTGGCTATGACCTACGGCTTGAAGGATCCCCATAACTAATATGCCAACATTTGGAGCGAATTCCAGAATAACTCCTGGGTTGATTGTAAAAGTTACTTCGGGCATAACAGTGATATCAGCTTTTACTATATAGGGTGTATTGCGGGCTTCCAATATTAGATCTGAAGTAAGACGGCCACCTAACTCATTTATATCAACTGCAGTTTCGGGAGAAAATGTAACAGACACACTTGAATGAAAATGATCTTTTAGCAAGTACGGTAAATATGTGGCAATAGCATGATTATTCCAATCATCAAAATCAAATATCTCTGCCTTAATTTCTTTCTCATCAGCACTACCCCACCAGTTTTCTCTCACATCCAACAAGTTGTTTATTTTCGCTGTTTTGATCCCTGCTAATAAAGTGTACTGTAATGCGTTATTCCCGAAAAGGTTACGACTTACTTTTACTTTTTGTATGCCTTTAAAACCGATAACATAAGTCGGATCAGTACTTCTCATAATCGAACCTCGGTTAATTTGAGTAGAAAATTTATTATTTTTCAATTGGTTGAATTCAAAAACAGCATACACAAAACCCATTATTTCGCTTTGGCTGTCCATGTAAAATTGTACCATATAAAGGCCATTGTTTCTTTCAATTAAGTTACCATCAATTTTCATTTTCTTTTCCATGCCCCGAATAGAAACCAATCCAATCTTACATGAATTGTCGGTAAAAATATTACGTGTTATATTCACCTCTGCAAAATGGCCATCTATGACGAAACCGAAGTTCTGGTTATTGCGCCAAGTATTATTATACATGTACACAGAATGCGTAAAATTTTCATTATATTGCCATACGTATGGCAAGCTGACATCATATCCGCCATATTTATTTCTTTCTATTGTATTATCTTGAAGCACGTAATGGTATAAATTATTTGAACTTCTAAGATCTCGTGCGAAATGATAAATACCCTTTCCATTGTCTGTAATTAAACTACTGTTAACCATTATAGTTATTTCTGTGATGTTACTTTCGTGTATATCCCAGAACGGAGTATTGACGTAAATTGCTTCTTGTTCGTTATGTGCTATTTCACAATTAATTATTTTAATTGTTTCATTAGCTTTTCTTAAAAAGTGATCACCAAGTTCATTTAGATATCGATTATAATATAAGGCCATTACTCCTCGTGTATTTCCCTTGATTTTGCTGTTAATAACTTGCAGAGTTGGAACTGGACCTCTCACAATTCTGTTTCTTAAATTCTGAACAGGTGCTGTTATTGTGCTGACGACAAGAACGACTCCTCCTAAAGCAGCGGTACCACTTTCATATTTCAAAACGACTCCAAAACTGTTACTTGTCGTCGGGAAAGTTGACAAATCCCGATCAAGACACCATTCAGTGCTCGCTTCGTTTATGTTCTGTGAATCAAATATGCAAATGCTTTCCGTCGAAAAGTTATGTATTGGATTAAGAAGTTGCAAACCAAGAACAAATCCTGGATTACATTTAATATTGTATGTTTTAACTATGCTTTCTCCGTAGTGCTTGGTAAATACTAAATGTCTTGTTTCTCCATTAACCAATGAAATATCTGTCTCGTATTCAGGAATCATTATTGGCCGGTAGTTGGATTCGTCCATATTAAATCCAGGATCTAGGTTAAACCATCCAGCTATTTCTCTTTGTTGTAAGCCAGTTAAATGGGGGTTATGGAAAATACCAGCTAAGTTGTTATTCTCTATAAATGAACTATAAACTTTGAGTCCCAGTTGTTTAAAACTTAAGCCACTGCCTCGATTATTGCTAAATTCTGAGTTTCGTACTGTATTAATAGCATCTGCACCATACAAGTCGGAATATAAAATTCCTAAGCCATCGTGATAATTATTTATGACCTTAACGCTTTCTAAACTATGGCGCGCAAAGTCTATCTGAAGAGCAGGCTTAAAAGAGTTTGAGGAATAGTCCAGGAGACCCGCATTTTGTATAGTAACATACTGCAAGTCGGCTCGCTCCGCAATCACACTAAATCGAACTCCAGCCCAGCTAGTTTCATAACATCTGATTCCAACATCATTCTCATGGGTACAAGAATTTTCAAAACTATCTACAGTTTCAGCTTTACATTTAGTGATATCATTATCAAATTCTGTGCATTCAACATTCGACAGAATAATATCTTCTGTTGTTCCAGCGCCAGGTATTTCATTCGGTTCAAGGAACCAGTCGTAAGGATTTAATGCTAATCCGAGTTGATTGCACACTAATGCAGCGTTTATAATATTCCATCTATAATTACATATGGTTCCCCATCTACCTTCTAGACGTACTTGCAGTCGCCCTTCATGAGGTGTCCGACCCCCTAAAAGTCTAATAGGTACAATAGGTTCAATGTATCCTGGGGTAGTAGGTTCAATTTCTGTGTCTGTTTCATATATACTGTCATTATTCATCGTTACTTCTTCTTTTAAGGTAAAAACAATATCATTTGGCCGTTTTCCTCTTGCATCCAGCTTTCCAGCTATCATCATGCCTATAGATGGTGGAAATTTTAAGGTCACTCCCGATTGCAAGACAAGTTTTCCACCTGGACGGATATTTATGTCTTTATTAACATCATACTCTCCTTGTCTTAATATTTCTATGCCTTCCACTTCACCACCAACAACAAACGTGCCTGGCACATTGAACTGCGGAACAAATAATGAGTTATAATTAATTTGTGTAGCTCCGGGATTACTGCTGTGGAGCAGGTATGGCATATAAACAATTTTTGCTAAGTTATATCTATCCTTTCTGTGAAATAATCTGTTATACACCTTTTCTTCTTCGCCAAATCCGAGCCAATTGTAAGTACAATTTAATATTTTACTCTGGTCTTCAACATGTGAGCCAATTTCATACTGCGCTTCGGGATTATTGATAATATTTCTAAACACGTCAATTTTACTCGACGATAATACTATTGTCGCTGCAACTCTACTTCGAGGAGTCAACCTCAATGAAACGCCTTCCAAGGGCTCAAAAGGTTCCCTTATCTTATTATCTCTCAAAAAATTCCGGGAAAATAATATATAATGATTATCACTGTATGGTGATAAACCTAAATTAACAACGAATGGCCCCTTATTTCCATAGAAATAATTATGTTGTATGTGAAATCTAGCAGGCAGTATTTCAAATTCTTCTAGATATTTTCCTTCTATTCGATTCATTATAACAATAGCTCCATAATCTCCATGTTCAAAGTAATTATGTTCTATTCTACCTATAACGTTTAAAGCTGGCTGAATTTTCACAGGAACTTTCCTATTTTGGTAAAATCTATTGTGACCTATTTGTAAATTAAGCATTTTTGGAACATCATTAAATCTCCAACATGTTGATATATCTACTGTGCTCTCAGTACTTGTGTTAAACCAGTTTCCAGTCACATTTACCCAGCTGTCACCGCAATAGTTTCCATGCAAAATACCAACTTCAAGATTTTTAAATATTTCTGAATATTCAACGACCGTGGTTTGATTTACTGGAATGTATTCCGTCTCTTTGGTATTATTTATCCATACAGCGATACCGTGTCCTTGATTTGAACTTATTATACTTCTTGATATATTTCTATTTCCGCCAGTAACTGTAATATTTAGGCCGTCACCTTGGTTAAAAGAAATTCTACTCTCCGTGACATTTACATCTCCAGCTCCACTGACTACTTGAAGTCCAGCGACATGGTTATTATTGGATATAGATGTACGATGTATATGTATTTGTGATCTTAAATTCTCAATGACAACTCCTCTACCGTTGTTATCAGAGATAATAGTATCAGTTACATTTAAGTCGTACGTTTTGCTGATACCTGAGGTTAACCTTAAAAACCCAGTTATATCAGTTCTGGTATCAGCGCGAAATCTAACATACATTCGGTTTCTCGTTGACGTAACACTTTGGGGTCGCGTGAAGTTTCTTATACTGAAGTTTAATAGCAATTTATCATTTGCTGTTAATCCATCGTAAATAAATATTTCGCCTGTGTTATTGCGGTTAGTCAGCATTTTTATAAAACTAAGCGTCAAAACATGGTCAGTTCTGGTGTAAAATTTTTGGTTGCAATCTCTTTCCATATTAGAATATCTCGATTGCTCTATAGACATTTGAATAGGAAACGTTTGACTAGGAGTCGATGCGAGTGTGCACAAATCAAAAATTTCGCTTCTGTCGAATCGTTCGTCTATAGTCAATTCGTGAACTACGTATTTGACCCCGTCGCCTCCATTGTCGTGTATGATACAATTCTCAATTTTAGTCATGCCATAAGTAGAATTCACGTACACTCCGTAACCTCTATTGTTTTGTATCGTGCAGTTGTTAATAACTATGGGGGCGTTTGGCGACGTCACGTTTATAGCATTGAAAGCTGAATTCGATACTTCTATGTCCTCCATTACAGGTGGTACTCCTATTATATCTAGTGCACTTGTTGCGTTGTTATCCCTTCCTAGGCCGGCATTTCTTATGACTACATGTTCTATTCTGGACATCGAAGTAGGCACATAAAGGGTGTTACCAGCTGTAAGTATTCGTTCAAAGACAGCTTGCTCGAAACGTATTCCCCGCCAGTGTCTCAAAGAACTTCTTAATTCGTTGTCGTCGTGGTGAGGTAAGCACTGGATTCCGAGATCTGGATGAAAGTCGCAAACACCAGAGCCGAGTTGTCGTGAGCTCCAGTCACACTGGAACAAGTCGTACTCCGTGCCTTTACACTTGGGTTCCTCAAATAAGAGGCGAGCGCGTCTGCCTGGCTGGCGATCCATCCAATTGTAAAACGTTCCACCCATGAACCCTAATTGTCGACAAGCTGTTTCCATGTCGTTGAGTGTCCAACTGAAATGAAAAAATGTATACTGATTTAATATATTTAAACGGTAGGTACTTTATATTTTATGTACAGTATTCAAAAAATATTCTACAGTTCAGAAGATTTCCATCTGTATTTACGTACTAAATCAATCCATCCAAATTTGGCTACCAAAGATCGATTTTTGATAATTTCTAGTAGACTGAATCAAACAAACAAAGTGATATTTTGTGAGTAAATATTGAATAGATTAATTATTATTATCATTAAAACAGGCGATGATAAATTAAGTCAATTAATTTAATATTATCTGCTTATAAGAAAGGTAAACCCGATGTTACTCTTATGTTGTTATATTATGATGTTTACCAAAACGTAAATTTAATAATCAAAATGTGTTCCTTAAATAAACTACTAACTTTCTAGAATTCGTGCAAACAGATCTCCATTGTCCCCGGTGCAACATCTGCACTCTTCCAGCGAGGATGGAGGGACCGTCCACAAGGCGAATCTCCGGAAACGGTTTTTCCACATTATCAGGTTCTTCTGTGCTTGTAAATGTGATGCGTCTTTGTTGATCCCCCTGAAACGAGGAAAATATATTTTTAAAACCTAATAGTAACAATACTTTATTATAACATTAGAGTAGTAAACGAGCTTGTATTCCTCCGGCGGCTCCACCGCCACACTTATTTCTGCCTAATAACAGCAGTGTTAAGCGCTG
>DWRA01005048.1:0-10254 GCA_018250295.1 Spathilepia clonius
AACTGCTGTTATTAGGCAGAAATAAGTGTGGCGGTGGTGCCGCCGGAGTCGAACTACTGGGTTCTACTTATTGGTATTAAACATTATTATAAATTATTTTTAGCAGCAAAATATAATTGGAGATTAGTATAAATTATTTTTAGCAGCAAAATGCAATCAGAGACCCGTGAATTTTCAAATTCAATTATGTATATTTGACTATACTTTGTGCATAGGAAAGCCCTAGTTTCGTCTGAAATTTATACATGCATACTACTTGGACAAGTTTGACGAAAAACGATTAGATAGATAAATTTGTGCCTTTGCCCGACTCAAAAATGAATTTGACAATTGTTTCATTGGATTATCACGTCAAAATTTATAATGGAAACCATAGACGCAGTTTTTTCGCTGACAACCTATATCTATGAGTAAATCGATTTATCAACAAACGTATGCTCGAGGTAAAACTGTACCTGCATTGATGTATCGACTTTCTACAAGCATAATATTGCTTTATTGTTACAGTTAACGATATTAGACTCAAAAGAAGAGACAAGAAAATAATAGGAGTTTTAAGAGTGTTGACAGGCGTTTGAAAGCGATATTAACAATGACATCTCGAACATATTGTATGCAATGATTTTATTTAAATATAAATATCATTGATTGTATGTTAATATTTTTGTTGACTCTTCTAGCTTGATACCAGTAGTAAAATACTCATGAGCAAAGCATTTTTTATTTAATGTTAATTTAAAAAGATTATAAGCCCAATCATTGTCAAACCTTTTGTATGTATTTGTAATTTTATTTTTATTTAGTAACTATAGCAGTTTCTTTAACCTTATTTAACTAAAATTTCTAGGCATTCTTCATTTCCTCTCTTCTCTTTTACCACACCTTTCAAACATGAATACAGCAGCGCTTAACACTGCTGTTATTAGGTAGAAATATGGCGACGGTGCCTCCGACCACAAACCATAACGGGTTCTACCTTCTAAAATGACTACTCGAAATTAATAAATTATCATTAAAGGACACTAAAGGCAATTGCGTTCAGTGGCTATTGCATTGTTGTGACCATTTCGTATCCATAGATACTTCACCACCCTATGTTCTATCGATTTTTGTTATTAAAAATTTACGATAATGTTGTAAGTTCGTTGCGGCAATGTCCATTTTAATTTTTATATATTATAATAATGGTTTAACAAAAATACACACACTCGAAATCGATTAAAAGGTGGTACAGCGAGTTTAGTTCACGCCTTACACCAAATTTTAACATGAATCTGTGTGTGTTTCGGCGGAAGTATGAGGATGTCGTCTAACTTACATATGAGGTGACCATCCTAGTCCTCGAGAGTGGTAATTTGTGGTTCCCTTCAGATACAACCCGTTCTGTATAGAGTTGGTCACAGATGCTCATGAGCGGCAGTAACCATTTACCTTCAAATGGCATGCAAGCTCTTTACTCCAATTTATTGTCTTATATTCTTAAAAAGATAAAAAAAATAAGATAAGAAAAAAAAGAATATCGAATCTAAAAAAACGTGTGTAATGTACAAGACATTACACACGTTTTTTTATTGATTTCCTCAAAGTTAACTATTAATACTGGTAATAGTAACCAAACAGTGTTATTTGCTTAGTTACTACAATTTTATAAAATGTTTATTAAGGCAACTATTTATAAAAACAATCTTTTTCCCTGTTTGTGGCCTTTTTTGTTATTTGTATAATTATTATTCAAGTACAACATTTATAATTATTTTTTATGATGACTTTTAGTTGTATTATTTAAAAAACAAAAGTTTACAACAGTAATTTAAAACCGTGCTGTAAAGAGTCGCAAAATGTTTTCGTAAAATGTATATTTCCAAAATACAGTACAATTTTCTGGTTTAAGTGCGTAAACGTTTACGACGCTTAAGGCGGAGAGCGCTCCACTCGGGTATGACGTCCGGTTTGTACAAATATTTGTAATGACATTTTGTACAAATATTTGTAGATATTTTTGAAGACTGCCGCAGTAAGCGCTTTTTCAAACTCCAAGTAGTTACAAGCTCGAACTGGTTTTACGCTTAAACATTTACTCTCTATTTTTTACTATTCGGTTAGTTTTAAAAGGAAAATTTTATATTACATTTCATTTTTTATGACTCTAAAAATATTACAACACTTAAAACTTTTTTCCACGATCCGTACGAAAAAAATTAAAATTGTTGTGATACTTAATAATAAAAAAATTATTATTTTAAAACGTTGAATGCAAAAGAATAACTTTGTACAAAACAATACGACGTATTAAAACGCACGATATTTATATGAAATAACAATTCTTTGTTTTTGGATGAAGAGTATAAACAGGTCGGTCCTTAATTGTCAAGGGTAGTAGGCATCCTGTAACCCACCAACAGAAATATAGTTCTATTGATGATGGTGATTTATAGACTCCTTGATTGGCATTGACTATGGCAGTACAGCGCAGTGCATCACTTAAGTATAAAAGAGACAGACAGAGAGAGAGAGAGAGAGACAGAAACGCAAGGAGTGGGTATAAAGCTATTTCCTCACATGACAATTTCGACCATTCAACTCCACAAATCGCTTTAATCATGGCAATACAAAATCATAAACTAACAAAATATATCCGACTAAAGTAGCGTGTTATCTAATATTCGTATAATGATATAATTATATAAATGAAAATGATGATATAAATGAAATAATATCTACCACTACTGTAGCTTATTATTAGTAGACAGTCTGTCACTAAAGGTGATATGGAAGACAATATGCTATCAACCTAGGATGACCTGTTGTTTACGTATATCCATTGACGACCATTATCGCTTGTCAGAACCATTAGGTGTCCATTGTCAGCATTGTTCGTGAAAAACAACACTCGCCTTTCAGTTCACAGAATGATATCTGAGTGGCTTGACCACAGAGTAAATATTACAAGAGCGCACATTTTTCATCTTAGAATCTATGCAAACTTGTGAACGACGTCTTTTATATGATGGAAGTAGCAAACGAACATGCAGTCTACCTGATGGTAATTGGCCGCTGCCGCCCGTGGACACCTGTAATGAACGCTAGACAAGGTAACCCCTGGGAACAAAGCTGGAAAACCTCGAGTAAATGTTTCTCTTATCACACCCTTCAAACCAGAAAACCAGTTTTATTAGTAAACAAAAATATAGATGTAGCGGTCTTCTGGAGTAGACCCAGAAGGATTCTACCACCTTTAAATTCGACGTAACTCCAATTTACTAGACGTATACCTCTTGAAAATTTACATTTTTTTTATATAATGGAGTAGCAAACGAGCATGCAATCCACCTGATGGTAAGTGGCAACTGCCGCCTACGAACATTTGTGATCCACCCCAAATAAGACTAGAATCCCAACTGAAGTCTAATCTGGAATGCTGCGTTAAGTTTATCTCCCTTATCACACCCTTCAAACCAGAACATAGCAGCTCTTAACACTGCTGTTATTAGGCCGAAATAAGTGTGGCGGTGGTGCCGCCGGAGTCGAACTACAAAGGGTTCTACTACCTTTCATTTTAGGCACCATCACGTCAGAATCAGTTTTTAGACACCCATAGCTCGCACAGTACCTGACTTCCAACAAGTTTAACGCCGTCGAAAATGGATTCTCTCACATACATCATTGCTTACTAGCAAGTGGATGCTTTTAGAAGTAAAATTTGGAATGAGCGCAACGCAAAACCAAAGCGTATGTTACGAACTAGGGATGCACATTTTTTAAAATATCGATAAATATGCCGATTTTTATATCGCAGACTCGAAAATATCGATGCTCGACAATATCGATTTCGCGCGATATTTGATACATTGATAATGCATATGACAAATACGAGGACCTTTTTGTTTGTCACCAATGTTCAAAAGTGATTAAATTTGATGACCTTCATTTTTCGTCGACCTGGTCAATATTTTTTGAAATCGACTCATCTATTTTTTCGAAAAGATATTATCAGCAATGGTCAGCAATTTAAATCGATATCGTATCGATATAAATATAGAAACTTAGGGTTCGATATTACCGATACTATCGTAATGTCCATATAACGTTACATCCCTAATCCGAACGCCGCCGAAGGCGTGACCAAAAGTCTTGTTTATTATTCTTTTATACTCCAAGAAGCCTTCTCGCCTTCACATTATATGCACAGTCTTGCGGCTACGTGCGAGGGCATAACCAACTTTAGCATGAACTTTACTTTGAACCTGAATTCTTGGCGACAACGAAGTTCTCAAGTAAGGAAGAATATTTTACCGACAACATAATTTGAAGGTACCAAGGTTGAAGTCCTTGGTGCTAGCAACGCACCTGTGGTCGAGCTCAGGTAGACCTTATGACAGATATCCATTCATCCAGATGTACTGCATGCTAATTTGTTACTTCCATACAATAAAAAAGAGGCTGCAGACTTCTTCTGGATTCGAACGCGGTACCAACGTTGTCTTTGTGTATAGTTAAAATAGAAAGGCGTAGTAAGACAAACATACTTTAGTGAGGCGTTAATTAATGTTGTTTATTTCTACTTTGTAACAAATATTTACAAAAGATTAAGGAAAAAATACCTTATTTTACGATATTTCGTAGTAAACGGATAACGCGAATCCGAGGGACAAATTCACAATAAACAGCTCAGCTTTCGGCAGTAATTAATTTAAAGGCCTCCAAAATTATTAAACGTCGTCTGATATTAAAAAGCAATCGCAAAATTTAAGCAAACACTAATTAATTCAGGACCGAATAAAACCAGCCAACATAAATTAGTATTTATTAGTACTAGACTAATATAGATCATGAAAGAAAGTTGGTTAATATTTTTCATACCCAATAAACTATTAGGTATGAAAACCCCAATATATTAATATTGGGTATGAAAAATATAAACCAACTTTCTTTCATGATCTATATTAGTCTAGTGTATTATATTTTAATATATCTAAACTTTATGAAAGATAAACGAACCAGGATGATTCGACATTAACGGTTCCACTGCCACGCCTACCGAGGTTCGAATCCCGGACAGGCACCTCTGATTTTTCGATTATGTGCGAATTAGAAATTAATTGTCTCTATATATAGCCGTGTAAGAAAACAGCGTGAGGAAACCTACAGCCTGAGAGTTTTTAATAAAACAGTTCTCGAGGACATGTGATGATTAGCAATTCGCACTTGGCGCGGGGTGGACTATGGCCTAAACCTTACTCTGAGAGGAAGATCCATGCCCAGCTGTGGGATAGTAATGGATTGACGACAAGATGATGACCATACAAGTATTTATCGTTTCCCGAACGGACTTTCGACCACCAACGTAAACGGATGCTAACAAATTCTATCGCCACTCCGCACGTATCGTTATCATGCGCGCCGTGTCGCGGGCCAATCAACGCCTCGCCCGCGCATATTAACAAGTGCATTGCTCTTCTGTTGCACCCGAGATGTGGCTCTTACCTATCCTAAGCTAAACTATAAACTTCTTGTGCAAGATATACTATGACTAACACGCGAATGCCCCTGATTTTGCTTGCGTAGAAGACTTAATCTGTAAAATATGAAGGAAAAAAAATTCAAAAACCAATAAACACATTTTTTTTATACTCCACGAAGTTTTATACAGTCAGTCAATACCTATATTACCCCTTTTGAGGTCGTCGTCGTCGACCAATTATTGTCCCGCCGCTGGACATGCGAATTGATTAGTAGACTTCACAAACCTTTAAGAACTTTCAAGAATCTCCCTCACGATTTTTTCTACATTTAGACAAGTAATAATTTATTTCTAATATGATCATCACTTCCAAAAATGTTAGATAGCTAGGGTTCGAACCCCAGACTCTAAAACAAATAGTTTGGTTATGTCACTACAAATACATAGAAAACTGTACCAGCACCGCATAGCTAACTTTCATCACATCAGTGTCTAGAAATGCACATAAGTAATTTAGTGCACTTTTTACACTCTATTGAAACTGGTTGCAATATTCAAAGTAGCTGTTTTTATATGATTTTCTAAGTGCGTATAAACTTGCAAATGTAGTTGTATTATTCATTACTGAAAACTATGATATTTTTTTTATTTTCTAGTGAAACCGGAGTAGAGATCGAGTATGTAGTTCACCTGACAGCAAGTGGTAACTAACATATATACATGCGTTGATAGTGTTTAGTAATAACGATTTGTATACATTTATTTTTATTTCATGGAGTACCAAAAGAACATGCAGTTCATCTGATGATAAGTGGCAACTGCCTCCCATGGACATTTGTAATCCACCCCAGGTAAGACTATCTATAGAATCCTACTTGAAGTCGGGCACAGGTACGTTGCTATTCCTGAGGACTAAGTTGGAATGCTTCGAGTAAGTGTATCTCTTTTACCACACTCTGCAAACCAGAAGACAGCAGCGCTTAACATTGCTGTTATTAGACAGAAGTAGATAAGGCGGTGATGCCGCTGAAGTCGAACCTCAAAGCGTTCTACCACCTAGCTTACCACCACCTAATTATATAACTATATAATAACATTTATTAAACAAAACTTGAAATTACACTGCCTTGTAAGAGCTATATATGGAAAAGTAATGATATTTTTTTATAAAATAAATGTTTGATTAAAGCCAATTTATTCAATGCAGCGGTTAGCGAGCGACGTATAGCTGCAGGCGTCTAATTAGCTATAGCGTGTAGTCCTGATGAGGTTTTAATGGATTCTTCGGCTATTTATAATCTGAGGCTGCCTAGGATTTAAAAATCGCAAAGTATTTTACGTTGATTTAGTACAGACTGGACTTCGGGTCTAGAAATAAATTTCAGCTCACTGTCGTTCGTGTATTAGCTCACTTTTTATATTTTTATAGTTCTTTTACTTCGGACGTTTTTGAGCTTAAACCTTAAGTTCATTAGTTTGTTGGTTAATGATCCTAGGGCATTTACTCACATGTTTTTCCTGTTTTCGTATTAGTGGTGGTCTTTAGTAGATCCATTAATAACTATTAGTAATTTTGATTCTTAAGACCCGCGATAGGGTAAAATGAATTTAATTATGGAGGATCCGTAATTTAACCTTCGGAAGAAATTAACTTTCGCGAAAGTTAAGAAAACATACGTAATTTCATATGAAAATAAATTAGGATTTGATAGGTACGACCATATCTCGTTCGATTACAGTGGCACCACTGCCACAGATAATTCGTCTTTATATTTAACAGCTGTATTAAGAGTTATTTTATTGTAGTATAATACTTCTGTCCACATGTTTACAATTACCTGCCGTTTTTAACTTAGTCATCAAAGTTAGCAAAATGCATTTATTGTCAACCTCAGATGAGACCACAATCCTGTCTAAGGTTGATTACATACGTGCATAGACGACAGTGACCGCTTATCAAGAAGTGAATCGCATGCTGCGTAAAAAATATTCTAACCGGTGATCAAACCCGGAACCCTCTGTACAATAGACGCTAACCGCTGTACCAGGTGGCTACAGCTTCTATTAATCTTAATATCCCATACCTCTTCGATCGTTATAAACCTTACATTACTTAGGCAGTCTACAAACGGAGTAATAAAAGGCATTCGCACGAGAAGAAAAAGCGTTTCATTTCAAAATTCATTAATCACTTAATATAATGGACGTATCTACAGGGTATTACAATTACCGCTTCAGCCTGCGCTGACCCGCCGCCCTGGGGCGTTTTTCGTACGGATTAATTTCACCTAGGGTTGTTACTTACTCAATATTACTGTAGTAGACATGAAATTGAACGACATTACAATAAATATTTTATTTATACAAATAATAAGTTGATAAAATTTGTATAAAAAACTGTATACGAATATAATGTAGTTTAATGTATAACATAATCACAGAATGGTCCATACATATTATAAGCACATCTAATGGTCATCTTTGTGTTTCATTATATTTATTTGTAATAAATAAAACCTAAATATAACCTAAAATTAAAACCTATTTCTCAACCTAAAAAATCATTAAGATGATAGCCGCTGTAATAAATCCACTAACTACTAACACTAACAACTTGGGTTTATTTTGGAAACATGCCTAACAAAGTCATCTTATTTTGTACGAATAATGTAAAACGTAAGGAAATCACAGCCTGAAAGGTCTCCATAATATTGTCAAAAGTGATCCTACCTGTACTTATCAATGTATTATTGTTGTATGAACTAGGGGGCGGATATGATGTATAACAAGGTTTTTGTAAAATAATTGGCTAAAAATGTTGACTTCACTACAGGAGGCGGATTCTACAAGTGACAGCCCTAATGACTTCTCCACACGGCAATGCAACATTGTTGCGCTGTTGGCAGTTTCTGAACGTACGCATTTCAATCAATGGGTGCGATTATAGTGAAGCGGGTTCGAGACGCCGATAGCCAGTGGATGTATGTAATTTTTATAATACACACTCGTAATAGCAATTATTCGAATTATAGTGTTTGTGATAGGTGTAATCCCCATTTAATTTATCTACTTGAAAAAATTGTACAACCGACTGTCAGGAAAATATGTCTTTAACCGGTAAGTCTGGATATCTAGAAGCATTTTTAGCAGCATATTATTATTTTCGTCATCTGCGATTAACTCGTTATAAAATAGCGGCTCTACTAAGGTCAATCATAGAAGCCTTACTATTCCTGAGAACTAAGATAATCGACTCATATGTAAATCAGCCGGTATCCACACCCTTCTCCCCAACCGTAAAAATAGCTTCATATAAAAAATAAGTGTGTCGGAGGTTGTTTCCTCGGTAAGGCAACTGATTCTACGCACTTATATGACATAGATGATAACTAAAAAAGGATATAGAGCATAGCTCTTCATAAGGTAACTATTGGATGAAAACATGTCTCTATTTAATATTTATAGTCCAATACCTATTCCTATATTTTCTATGTAGTTCTAGTATTTCAGTGTATTTCACTCGAAATTCACAATGTGGAATTATATTAGCCTTATTAACTTCCATTTCAAAACCAATAGATAATATGGCGAGTTCCCGCAACTCATCAAGAGATGGCGCCACGCAATTCTGAATCACGCTGTCGAAGATTTCTCAACATCTCCTACAAAGGTTGAAGTTAAAACTGCATGAGCTAGGCCGCTGCCCGGACATTATCACTAAGCTCGGCAGGAGACCTCATTTGCCAATGTTCGTTATGTTTACCCAAATGTGTTAAATAAACATTGCGACTTCATGCATCTATATAAACAGCTCAATAATTACGAAATGGCTTGATTTTGGTTGGAGCGTGGATTCGAAATTACGTTAATGATTTACGGGTCGTTCGAATAAGTTTTTTTGTGATTTCGATACCATGTTGTACCACGTTTTTCAATTTAGCAATGTGTGTTTAGACGCGAAATGTGTTTACTAATTAAATATTTAAAAGTTAGTATTACTACCAAGCAACACCAAGGTGGTGGTGGTGGTGTATATTTTATTTTTGTATGCGCACGTATCCTATGTGGGAGGAAGAGTAGTGCATACTGCACAGTTTAAAATATATACCATCATACATATTGGTAGCGGATTGTTGCGAAATAGTTTAATAAGATAAGTTTTAATTAGCATAATCGTTTTTAACCCCTGTAAAATGGCCACACTAATGCCTGTCTAAAGTATTACTCACAGTCATACACTTTTACATATTATATACGAAACATAAATTGGTATCTTCAATAAACAAGCAATGTAAAATAATTTTGTTACTGCACACATCGTACGTCGTGCTTATAACTCAATTTTTCTTTAATTGTTCTCTTTAAGAGCAATTAAACTTGTAACAAGATAAACCAGAATATAACAATCCAAAACTAGCAGATATAGCAGTTTTCAAAAAGGATTTATCGAGGTCAAGGATTGAAAATTTCGCTTCACAACAGGTTTTTAAGTAATGGTAGTTCAATAAAAAACCAGACCAAAATGGCACATAATTTGCTTCACTTTTTGATAGCCCTTTCACAAAACATGGAAAGTTCCGCGCTATCGCAGCAACTGTTCTATCCCAATAACACGAAGTGTACGCGTAGAGACGCTACGGCTGAAGCACAGGTTGTTAGTAAACAATACGTTATCAGCGGAACATCCGTTTTTCAGGCTGCATCTGTTCACGGCGGAGCGCCGGGCAGGTGCGGCGCGGGGTGCGCGGGGGGTGCGCGGCGGGTGCGGGGGGCGCGCGGCGGGCGGCGGGGGC
>DWRA01005049.1:0-10253 GCA_018250295.1 Spathilepia clonius
CATTGCATAGAACATTTTTTTTTTCTGTCACGGTACTTGTCTGGCACGCTCAACGCCTGTAGATAAACGAACCTTAATCGAAACCAATTAAAATTCTATCTGATCCGAAAAACAAAACCAACCCACCCCTACCCCCAAATTAATGCGCTGCATCTTCAAACTCAAAATCTCCTATAAAATATTGACACATGCATAATAATCACAAATTGGAAAATATCAAATAGAGACACAAAAATATTTTCTCTAAAGCAACGGCTCATACTACACATACTTGAAACACCCACATGCAAATATAATAATGCTTTTAAATTTCTATTATTGCTCCTTTTTAGAATATGTCAACAGCGCTTGCAGTCTAACAACCTGACTGCATTCTTTAAATGCCCTCAATCAAGCCACTATAGCCTAATCTTCACTGCCCAGCAGTGGAATAATGCTGCGTTAAATATCCAAGTTTCGTTACCATTCAAACTTTTATTAAACAGATCAGAAATACAAGGAAGATATTACTTCAAGTTGACAGAGCGTGGTTTTCTAATATACCCAAACTACGCTCAGTAGTTTGGGCATATCATAGAACCACGCCGAGTTTAATGTCTTAAGAGATGCCTCGATAGTGTAGTGCTCGCCATGTGAATCTGCCTCGTTAAATAGGTCCAGGTTCGATTACCAAAAAACCAAACGTCTAAATCTTTAAGGGCATGTTATATTCTTCATTCCTACAAGTTCGGCCATTTTGAAAACCTCATTCAGACGACCTGTGAGAGAATGTGTCAATCGAGAGACGAGCACCTATTATTAATAAATTCAATCTATCCAACTTTTACACACTCAAAGTTTGAACATTTCTAGAAGCAGAAATTTTTAAATGTCATTCAATCAATTAATCCATTAATATATCCAATAATTATTGCTTACAATAACTGGATAGATTATATTAATATCCTCTACGAAATAAACATACATGATTTTATCATACACATACACAATGATGATTTTGTTTATATGCGTTATATGAAACATTTTGTACCAACGTCGAAAACATATCTCCCTTGTTCCCATGACCTGTCTCGACGTACCAACAAAACGAACCGTAATCGTGTTCACCTGCCAATCCCCCCCACCCCCCACCCAACACTGAACTCCAAAATCAGGCATAAAATTACAAATATCAAAATCAAAATCATATAAATCCTCCCTAATTTCCCGCACGTATATACAAAGCCAATGTTATTAATTTTTTCCACCTCGATTTCTGTACAAAAATAATTGTAGCACACACATTACTTCATATACTTACACATATATTTCTATTATGTACAGTACAACTATGATCACTCACTAAGTTTCAACGTATTGGTGTTACCATTTTATTATTTTTTTCACATTAGAACTATTATAATTTACTTTATCTCAATTCATTTAAAATCTACAGTATAAAATTTTACTCCGATCAAAATATCAACATACAATCTGCTATCAAAAATGAAGAAACGCTCACACACATAGGATAACTAATGTTACAATTATTGTATTATAGGCACAAATGAACAATATCGAACCTACGACCATTGACCTACGAATAAATAACTGATCGACGCTCGCAAACATTCTAACTAAATATGTATGTATTTTTATAATATTTAAGTAGGAAATGAGCTCGCAGTCTACCTGATGGTAAGTGATCACTGCTGCCCGTGGACTTCAGTATCAAATCCATATAAAATTTGGGTTCTACATAAACCCGAGCACTTCTGTGGACTAAGATGGACGCCGCGTATGTAAATCAGCTGGCATCCACACTTTTCCACCGAACGGTACAACTTCTGCTAGAAACAAGCGTGACGGCGATATCGTCCCGTCGGACTGTACTAGTTCCACCACCTTTTAAAACATGTCACGTATAGAAATATGTACAATAGACATATTATCGTTTGCCTAAATATAACGGAAATGGTAAAAAAATCTGTAAAAATCACACTAAAAGTGAAAAAAAACGATGCATAATTTTAATTACTACGTTGCTCCGAGTTTAACAGTATGTTACAAACAAAAATGTTTTATTCGCTATGACATACGATACACATGACCGTTCCTAAGCAATATCACATTTTGATACGGCTTCTTCAGATATTCTTTCAAAATTCGTACTGACTCGACACCTATTTATTCGTAGGTCAATGTGTAAAATATATAATAAGTACGGGTAGTAACTCTCGTCAACGAATAGTGTACGCAGTTTTCACGACAAATCAGTGATAGAGTCGTCCACAGCTGTCAACCATTGCCAACTATGTCCAGTCTCCGTTTGTACTCTACACAGACTGGGGTCATGCTCTTTTATTTTAGAGATCGTTAAAAAACTAAATGAATTCAAATGGTTATATCTTCCTACCTTAACAGAAGAATGATTTCAAGGACATCTTCTAAAAAAAAGATTTTTTTCTTCGACAAATCTTTATAAACAAATTAAATTGAAAAGTCTGTTTGACACATAAAAATAACTGCATGTTGATAAATGCATATGAAAGTTTATACTATACTTATAACAAAAAACAATTATTGAGATTTTTGTCTGTCTGTCTGTTTGAACTTTGTCTTCTTTCAGGTAATCCCCGAAAGTACGAATCAAAACCAGTAGACAACACACACCTTTGCCCATTGACGACCTGCGTGGCGGATCTGTCACCATACCGGTCTGATACGCATTGGGTCCGGGTTCGATCCCCGGCCAGACAGATGTCTAAATGATGAATTTAGGTTTCTGTTCTGGGTTTGGGTATTTTTTGTGTGTCCATGGCACCCACGACACAGGCAATCCCAGTATGGGGCCGTGAGTTTAGAAAGCGTCTTATTACTACAAAGTACACCTTCATACAACAGCTACAATTCACACCGCGTTCCCAACAAGAGTTACAGACCCGTGCTTATTACGTACCAATGCGTAGTACCTACTCGTCAAGCGTTCGCTACAAACTACATTACGAGCGAGGGGTACATTCCTACAAACTTCACCGACCTACATTACGAGCGAGGGATACAGTCCTACCAGTTACCGACCAAGCAACATACCACAACGTAACTATTCAATACTATGCGCTGGGCTCACGCGGCATTAGGGCTTGTAGGTCCACAGACATAGATCGTGTCAGACACGTGGCGTACCGGAAATGCGCTGTGACGTATTTATATCTACAGTAACACAGGTACCGTGCATGTTACAATATTGTGTTAAAATAAACAATTTTGTCTCCTACGGTCAGTGTCTGACACGTTTTAAGTCTGTAAATATATAAACGTCTTATACTGCACGTTTTGTGCCGGACAAATGTAAACTAAATATACAGTGGCACATACTTTGTGCATAGTACCAATCATAAGACGTTCATGATTTTAAGCTTAAGAAATCAAAACTTCGTATCGTGAGTACCCGTTACATATCAAAACATGAGACATTTGTACTGCAAAAACAGTACACCGTTCTAATACTCATCGGACACGCCATAAGTTTTAACGTGTTTAGTTTGCAGTAGAATATTGTACACTTTCATTCACACGTTTTTTTTTTGTCGAATATTCGTATGATATCTGTGACAAAACGACCGTGTGATAACTGGTTGTGCGTTTTAAAGCGATCACGACAAAAAACGTGCAGTACAATGCCGCGTGAACCCTTTCCTTACGTTACCACTCTATAATATAAATTATAATCTGCTCTCTATATTAATAATAAATTTGATAGATTAAAACATATATATGATTTGATTTGTCTAGTGTAATCTGTCGTATTTCCTAAGCTATCTGTGATATCTTGTACGGGAGTACCGTTAGAAGTAAGCATTTTTTCTAAAAACACATCGCAATTTTTTTTTTAAAAATTCGCATTTTCAGATCTTTATTCATAACAAGCAGAAGCTATGAACCAAAATAAACTGTTTATTTTTCTTCACTGTTGATATTTTAACCGACTAAAAACCTATTTATGAAGATATACTTTTTGGCACGGCAAAATTATCAGTGCGATTTTGCAACACCGACATCCAAAATCAACACCACAAAGTTGGCAAGCAAATGTAGCAAGTTTTGCAAAAAAAAGGTTACCAACAAAACAATTTTAAATATTTCCTTTTTTAGGAAGGACATGATACAATACGTACAAACCATTTTATAGTATTTTTGTTTAGTAGTAGTTTCACTTCCTGTGCGTGTACACATTGATACACGCACCCATTCCACTTCTATGATCGAATAAGCCAGAGAAGTATAACTTCTTGCACGTGTATAAAAGTACACCCACGCTTTTTATAAATTTTATTGGGAATTTCAGCTTTTTCTTTTTGAAACTAAATTATTATTTGTAAAGCTGCAAAACCAAATCAACAATTTTTGTGAGCAACTTTCTACCGCCCCAACTCGGCAAATCAATCAAAACTGACTTAGTTTATCTAATAAACATAATACTTGCTTCCAACGGACTCCCGCAAGATGCAAAACAACCATTCCCTAGTAAAACATAATCTGTCATAGCGTGCCACTTGAAAAGCTGCAAAAACTAAAAGCACTTCATTCAGTACTAACTAATCGTTACCAATAGTTTCCTGCAAAATACTCCCATACAAAAAGTTCTCAACTCTTAATAACGTTATTAGTTCCATTCAAAAGGATGCGTCACAAAATAACGACATCCAAACAATAAATAGAAATACTGACCTTATTGCACAGAGAATAAAGTATAATTCCAATTGATATGTTTCCCTACATAACTACATGTTGCCAATGTAAAAAAATAATAATGTTAGTACTGAAAAGCAAAATAAATCGGCATGTACTTCTAAAGATTTATAATAGTGCAGAACATTAGGGTTGCCAGAAATGGGACATTATTTGGACTGTTTTACATGAAGATGGTATATTTTAATATAGTTACAAAATAAATTAAGCCAATGAAATACCATTCTCTGAAGTTGACACATTATTCTCCTAGACATATAATACAGTCACATTATTTTGAAAATCCGTTACATACTATCAATAAAGGTGTTTTTCCTATCACGCGGGCTTATGTGCGCACGCGTGGGTTAACTCAGTCACACACAAACGCGCGTGACACGAAAGGGGTATTAACTTAACAAATAAGACTCACTTTGTATGACAAACTTTATAAGTCGCACCCATCAGAAGTATTGGTCATATTAGGTCTTTTTTTTATCTGACAACCCTACTCACAATAAAAGAATTTTCTAATCTTCAACATATAAGAAGATGGTTAATAATATTTATTAAACATAATAATGTACAGAGATATTACATCACATTCTGACAGTATATAACAATTGAAATAACTCACCTATAAATAATAGTATCATTTAGATCCAGCTTTATTTCTATAGAAAATAATATTACATGCAATCCAAGTTATATTCAGTCAATCATTAGAGATTAGAAATTAGCATTGCGTTGAAGTTTAGAACTGACTAACGAATTTTCACAAAATTAGTCTAAATGATAGCCATTTAGTAAAGCCTTTGCCTTTGTATAAAAAAATAGTAGAAATGATTCCAATAATATTGCTTTTTACGTAAATAATGGTTAATAAGGGCTCAAACACTACTTCAGATTGGTAAGGGATGCATTTTGACCCCTGGACTCTGTCTCTCAAGTAGTGGTACGGCCATGGCCATAATGAACCTAATAAAGAGTCAAAATTGTCACATTAAACACATATGGATATGAGCAACGATTTATGAAAACATAATTCCTGTTCTACATCAAACAATATTTATTTCCTGACGTCATCTAGGTGATATGTGGGCAACCCTTAGTCCGCGGGCCGAATACGATCCGCCTCGGCTTAGCCCTGCCCCCGAATATTTTAGAAGTGGCAAATTTTTTACATTTAAGGCTGGAAGATCTTGTTTTTTTATCTAGATTCAAAATGGTTGCCCATACCTACTTGATAGAACAGCAAATTAAATAAAATAAAATTTCTTTATTTGTTACGGCCTATACTTAGGAGTCAGACGATTTGTATAAAACTTATTTAAACATGCAGTCGCAAATAAATAGATGCAAAATATGTAATTAGCCAAATTTTAACATATCCTCTGGATTCTTCAACAGCTGGAGTTAACAAATTGCTAAAATCCTTTTGATTTGTAAATCAATATACTTCAAATAATCTGTGGCAGTAACATTTCTATATTAATATAAAGTAACAATTGTTAAAAATTTACAAGTCGCATACATCAGAGTGCAATCAAACTATCATTTATGTAAACCCATTTTCAAAATTCAATCTAATAATTTTCGATTAAGATAATTAAGATTACCGATTGTGATAATATATTTATAATTTTAATATAAATAATTTTAAGATAAAATAAAGAAAATTAGACAGAAATGGCACATAATACAGTAATGTTACACGCACAGCGCAATCATTTCGTATCATACCTCGAACTCGAACGGTTCTAACCAAAGAACAGAGAGATGAGTGGAAATGGTACAAGCCTTGATTAGTGTGTGAACCACTCTAGCCAGATGAACACAAACAAATCCGTAATCCACTAACAAACTTGTATTTTTATTAGTTGCCCGTTGTCAATTATAAATGGCTTATTGACTCATAAAATTTATATTTCAAAAATAATCCACACAATTTGGGTATTTTTTATCGTTCTCAGCGTCTTAGTATGTTTATCAATTCAGTAACATAATAATTTTAAATTATTCCAATCACGCCAATAAATCGCAAGACTTGCTGTAACATGTTATATGCTTAATGCTTTTATTAATAAGATCGACAATTTAGTGACACACAAGTTGTCATCAAGTATGCAGAGCTACGCATATGTCTGTCAGTACGCTCCACCCACTTACCATTTCCATTTGCCTTTGTATTCTTTGGCTCAAACCGAGTGATTTAGGCCGATCCGATCTTCCTTACCGCCCGTCGTCTCACGAAACACGGTCCAAAAAACGTTCCAATTGAAAAATTTAAACCACATAACCGCAGGTCCGAACACGAATTTCATTACTTAATTTTGTAATCTATAATTAGTAGGAATAGGCGAGCGACCGATGCCTTCACCGTACTGTACACAACACTGACACTCCCGCCGGTCCCGGGTTCGATTCCGTCGCGCACAGCCGTCGGTCGCGGGCGCGGGCCTTTCGAAGCACTTTCTAGAGGCTCGCGCACTGTCTCTGTCACTGCCGCACCGTTCTCAAGCAGCTAACTGAATGATTACCTGCAATTGTAATCGTGTTATTAGCACAAGAGACTATGTTTATGCGCGAAAAGCAAATATTAAAACAATAGTATCTATAGATATTCATTATAACGACCGCTAAGTATCTGCGATGAAAATTCGGTGAGCTAGTGAAAGGTACAGTTTGTAGTGTAATGTAGTGTGGTTTTGGTGAATTCAATTTATGACTCACAAAGGTAAACTTTCTAATACTCTTTGTATTTGATAGCAAAAAATTCTAAAAACGTCCTATTTTTAATATTTTACTGTCCTCTAAAAGGAAAGCTCATGGATCAGTTTAAGTAGATCATTTTAGATTTGAATAAGAGGATGGAGCTGTCAGTGGCAACTGCCACCCATGGACATTTTTTAATCCACACCAGATAGGACTAGAATCTTACTTGAAGTCGACCACAGATGCGTTGCTACCCCTGAGGACTAAGTTAAATCGAATAAATATGTACCCTTTATCACAGTCTCCAAACCAGAAGACAGCAGTGCTTAACACTAGTAATAGTAGGTAGTGCAAGTTATAGCGGTGGTGCTGCCGAAGTCGAACCACAAAGGGTTCTACTAACTTGCAGTACTGTGCAGTATATGTTATCTATGCGCTCGAGTGAATAGCCACCGTCCCGTGTATCGCGTAGCGCGTTAATATCAGTGTGTGGGAGCGTGCGTGCGTGTATGTGTGCGCGCGTGTGCGTAACGAGCATGAAGTCCACCTGATGGTAAGTGGCAAATGCCGCCCATGGACATTTGTGATCCACCGCAAATAAGACCAGAATCCCAACTGAAGTCGAGCAGAGATGCGTCGCTACCCCTGAGGACTAAGTTGGAATGTCTCATTAAGTTTATCTTCCTGCGCGTGCATGCGTGTAGCCGTGTACGTGCGCGCGTTTGTGTGTGTGTGCGTGCGTGCGTGTACGTGTGGCCATGTAACGTGCTCGCGTTTATGCGCGTGTGTGTATGTCCGTGCGTCACCTAGTCGGAGTCGGAGTCGTCGTTGAGCGAGGAGCGCAGCTTGGAGAGCGTGCGGCGCGCGGCGGGCGTGCCGTCCTCCTCGTCGGACGAGATGACGATGCGCTGGCGCGGCTTCACGCCCGTCGCGCCGCGCGTCATCCGCCGCGACACCGCGCTCTCGCCGCCTGCACGGAACCACACCTCACTTAATTTCCTACTAATACGAGCTGATATTGCTTTGTATATAATTTCGATTCGTTGTTCAAAATAAAGTATAATAAAATTAATGTTATGAATATGTGGTTTCGAAGACGAGTTGATCGGATCGACATAAAACTGCGAGTGGATACAATTATATGTCGAAAATCTGGTCAATGTATATTATACATAAATAATGCATAAAAGATGCATACGATAAATGAAATGTAAAATAAATACCTTATACGATTTTAGGCTAACGTTATCGCGGAATTGATACATTTTGTTATGTAACGGGTACTCACAATACGAATTTCGTATCGTGAGTGAAATGTAAATAAATACCTTTATTCGTAACGTTTTTTGCAATACTTGTTATATTAACCAACCAACCCCATGGTGTCGATTTTACATGTCGGTGTTGTTAAAAAATCACTTACGTCAATTTTTGAAAGCCAAATGAACTATGACTGCAAAAGAAAGAATTAACATCATTAACGCTAATAAAACAACACCAAAAAATTACTAACCATCCTCCTCTTTATGTTTGGCTTTCGCTTCTTTTTTCGCCTGTTTTTCCTGTTCTTTCTTGTCTAATTTAGCCTGTTTTAGCGCCTTGCACTTTTCTATAGTCGGCTTGCCTTCTAGCCCCGCCTCCGTTAGAAGATCTAACATCTTTTGTACGCGTTCTTTGTTCTTTGTGCAACCTGCAAAAACAATTCAATTACAGTCGTTAGGGCAAACATTTAATACTTACGTGTAAGTAGAGATTGAATTCTATGATACCTAATTTAATATTGTCTTACAAACAAATATTAATCATGTATAATAACTATGATAAATCCGTCATCAGGCAGAAAAAGCGCATACAATTTGTATAATCCCTTTCTGTTGGAAAGTTGGTTTAAAACATTAGACGGTGTATTTATTATTAACGTTTTAAATATGAGGTATTGAGTTTGATTTAAAGTAAAAAGAAATTGTACGAATGTGTACAAATATTGCTAACTATGAGTTAACGAATTGAATCGATTACAAAACAAATTCAATATAAAATAATTTGCATATCTTATACATATCGACAATAATAAAATAATATTATAGTATTGCTGATGACTGATACAAGTGAACACGAATCACAAGAACATCCAGAACAGAGGTATCATCGTGAAACCATAACCACTCCATTATGAGTTAATGACTGAAAAGATTATTGTAACATAATATTTCATAAACAGTACACCAATCCATTTTCCCTTTCATGGCATGACACACATAAAGAAGATTCACTTAACTTAATTTAGCATATAGATGACCAAAAAAAACGCTTTCGGGCTAAATAAGCGCATTAGATTATATAAAGTCTGTAATGTTTATTCAGATTATAGAAATATTAAATAAAACTAGTCACCGGTCGTCGTGGTCGACATTCCACCGAATTCGAAATGAAACCGTAAACTTGACATTCACTGAAGTTGTGTTTGACATCAAGTAAGACTTCTATAGTCTACTTTTACTTAATTGGTTTTTTGTTTCCTTTATTGTAAATTACGTACAAACTATAACCTTTAACCTTAGCTATCTCAAATCATATGATACATAATTAAGTAAAAAGATTTTGTTGAAATTTAAGAAATGCTCCACTTAAAATTGTGTTTTTTAAGATAACACGTTATTGAAGTGAAATACATAATAATCCAAATTAAAGTATTCGTTCAACCGACCTTCAACGAGCTTCTTATAATCGAAGCGTATCCCAGCGGCCTTGCAGAAGCGCTTCATGTCGGTGATGCCGGGCTGGCGTAGCTCGGGCGGCACGGGCGGGCGGCCGCGCCGGCCCCCGCC
>DWRA01005050.1:0-10253 GCA_018250295.1 Spathilepia clonius
GATAGCCCTAGAAGTATGGATAATTATATTCAATTCCTTCAAAAAGTCCTTACTACGTAGATAGGTACGAACGTTGACAGTTTATTAACACAAGAAAGAATTTTCAACAGTGATTTTTCCACTAAAACAAAAAGCTATCTACATAAAATTCCATATTCAAATATTTAGTTCTTTATTAATAAAAGGTGAAAATGTGCCAGATATGTATAAAATAACGAATTAGAATCATAATAATAAAAAATATAAGAAAATATAAAAACCTATAATGCGTCGCCTATACCTGTATTAAGAAATGAATTGCGTATGTAAGAGAAAAACGTGTTCTATTATTCAAACAAAATGGTCCCTTCTATACTAGTAGTAGTACCAGTAGTATGCATAAAATTTTTCTTTCACTCATTTTGATCTTTAACACGAGCCCAAAGCATACTTGCCTTATTCTAATTAATAATTAAATAAAGCTTGCATTATTATAGTATCAAATTGTTAGGGATGTTATGGATATGAAATTTTGGTTCCAGACACGGATACAGATATATGAAAAATATTATACCGGTATCGAGTACGGTTATAGATATGGAATTATTATGGATACTTTCGGATAGTTTCAGTTACGGATATTTTATACTTAATGTATTAAAAAAAAAGTAAAAAAGGACGTTCTATGATAACTATTTGGATTTATTTGCAGTGAAACGGCAGTACTCTGGCTTACCTGAAATTCTTCGAGATTTTTATATCGGATTTGTTTACGGTTTCAAATATATTTTTATTTCGGATATCCAATAATTTTAGTTACAGTTACGGAGTTCCATAACATTCCTGTAGATTATCAAATGCTACGTCCTTTTTTGACGATAGAGCAAAAATAATCTGGAGGCACGGCAGTGCCCCCGCCAAGTCGCGAAAAGAACAAAAGGGGCACGTCGTGACTAACTTCTCTCGTAGCGATTCAGCGCATTTTAACCCTTTTGTAACTTCGTTGTGGATAAAGCTATAAGCCTGACTTTTAAATATTTAAAGATTGCAATTGCAAAGAAGCATTGTCATCAAACCAAACGTGTACGAAAAATTTTTGCTAAATCTGTTTGGGTTAACTTGTCTTTAAATTAAATTACATGAATACGCACATACTAACAACGTAAGTTAAAAAAAACTCGTGATGAAAAACCTCCATAATTTTCTGCATTTCATAATAAAAATTTTGAATTATTAAGACATATAAGTGAATTGCTAAAATTATATTTTAATTTGGCTTGCGTTTTAGGAAAGAGTAATAGTAATACTTAATCTACGTTTATATATATATACATATATAAATGTTTATGTCACTATTTTCAAAATCTCTCTTGTATTTTATGTATACCGAAAATTATTTTTTTATGTACGTGTCAAGTCCAATATCACAGCATGCTTTTAAAATTCTCTTCGTTTCTGTAACGACAACAAATTTTGATGTGACGGATCCAACTGGAAATTAACTTTGTAGGAATTGATATTGTTTTCGATGTTTTACATATACTCGTACTTGGTATCATCTGAGTCCTGGGTTTTTAACCGCTTTTAAAAATGTAACATGACATAAATATTTGAAATATTCGTCATATTTGAAATATTTATGTCATTTTACATTTTTATACATTCGACGGGGCGCACGCGGTCGATTGAAGTTTTAATTTTTTCACGCAGAACCCTGAAACATTTAAAAAAGGCAGCATAAGTTACTCCTTGTTACATCAAGCTGCCAATTAAAATCCTTAAAAATCTGTCTAGCTGTGTCGGAGGTTAGCGCAAAAAACAGACAACCAGATAAAAATCTTATTCTTATTTTTTTGTTATTAGTATTATATATACTTTAATGTGCATCTAGTAAAAACTGCTCTTACAAACGGACACTTTCATTTTATTTATTTGTATATATTTGTACCATATGTTACATGACTAACATATACCAAATCATCTGGCAGACAAACACTGGCACGTAGCTATATTGGCTCAGTTTTTGCAAATGTTATTAATTTAATTAAATACGTAGGTAACATTTTAAATGCATATAAAATAGCAAGTGGCTCCTAAGAAGAATCCACTCACATAACATTAAAGAAACGGAGTATTAAACAGGGTAAGAAATCACAATTATTAGGATATTTCTAATTATCTACTGGGTACTTTCTCAAATGTCACCATATACTAAATTTCTATCATCATCACACCGTTGTTTTCCAACTTCTCGGGTATCTTCTTAACTGAGAAGAATTTTGTCATTCATAAAATTGATCTCAGTTCCCTTTATATAGATTGACAACTCCCAAATAAATAGATATATTTACTAAATTTACCGTTAGATTTATAGCTGGCTGCTGGTTGGAAATGTATTTACGTCATTGCAAGCAAAGATTTTCTCCCCGCAAGTGATGTAAGTATGCCTGGAATATATGCTGTGACGTTTATTTACTGGGTAGTAGCCGTCATTGTCCCTATAGTCCCGGGAATAAGGTTCCTAACAGAATAGGGCTACGGTATCCCCTGCCTGTCGTAATAGGCGACTAAAAGGGGCCTTCCGGGGTTGCGGGCGGCAAGAGTGGGAGCTCGAACCGTCCAGCGAGTGACTCCGGGAAGGACGGCGGTATGTGTGGTCGCATGCTGCCGTGCACCAGTCGGTGCGGCGGGCGCATATGTCGCGCCCGCCCGTGATGAGCCTGGAGAGGCAACGCGCTTAGAGGGCTCCGGTTGTGTTCCATTGGTGATCTCGGAGTCCTCCAAGAAGAGCAAAAAAAAAAGGGTAGTATCCATCAAACCTTATGAGAGACCTAATGAGCTGTTTGAAAATAGCAGACATTGTATAGACCGTCACCTCAAGCATACTGCTCAAACTGTCACAATGTTACTAACAGGCAGAATTAAGTATGATGATGAGCTATCGTTATTGCATCTTGAGTAAACCCACTTTACATTATAATCTGAATATTTTGGTATTTCAGAATATTTCAAGATGTTGGTGATGATATTGTCAGCATTGATGTTCGTCGTGATCGCGTGCTTGTACGCGCGATGGAAGCAGGTGAGGCAGTACTGGGCCAAGCGGCAGGTTCCATACCTTCCGCCACATCCACTCCTCGGCAGCATGACTTTTTTACAGAAAGAGAACCCAGTAAGATATTTGATATTAAACATTATCTCATATAGAATGAACCTGAGAATGTAAAAGATGATTTCTTGAATAACAGAACAATGCGGTTTTTATTGTACAAAGTTAGCATTTATATTCAGTTATTATATTTATATAATGTTCAGAAGAACGTGTGATTTAAAAACAAAACGGTAAAAGAATGAGAGTTATAATCAGAAAGAAATGATAAAGTTGTGAATAAAAATCAACTAATTAAGTTTTACATCATTCATTACATTACATTCTTGTTTACTCCAGCAGACGTAACTTTCTTTACAATTTACTTAATAACCGAGAATTATCTCCGAGAAATATTTCCAGGCACTATGGATGCGACGAATGTACGACCAGTTTAAGGATCGACCATACGTAGGCATATGGTTGTTTTGGCGACCAGCCCTCCTCGTCAACTCCACAGAAATCGCCCGAAACATCCTTACACCGTCTGACGGCACTATATTTAGAAATAGATTCGTTACATCCGGCACCTCGGATCCTATAGGAAAACTCAATATATTTACAATTAATGTAAGTTATACAAATATTTTTAATACTTTTTCTTCCAGTTCTAATTCTGGGAATTTAAGAATTACTGAGCTGGTAAGAAATCCAGAGACAATTGTACAATTATCATGTATTTTGTGTATGATAAATGTATAAACTAAAATATTTGTCATATTTTTTATAATAAGCATAGTATTAAAAATGATTGTAACAATTACACGAGGCTATAAATAAAAGTACATAGACAAAATTTTATTGACAAATAATTCCGTAAGGTTAAAAAAGCTTTAAAACTCAGAGAATGTAATCCTTTGTTTTGTTAGTTAATATACATATATAATACAACATATATAATGATTTCACATAAACATGACAGCTATATGTGTTTGTATATGAAATATTTATTCAGACACTTTAAGGCGTTAATAGATAACTAAATATATATTTTTCTGTTCAGGATCCTCAATGGTCGCGTATTAGGAAGCACCTAACAGTACTGTTCACAGGATCAAGGTTGAGAACAATACAGAATATCATAACAACAAAATCCAAAGAACTTGTTCAAAGAATTGAGAAAGAGAGACAAAAATCCAAATTTGTTGACATGAGGGTGAGCTAATTTAATATAATGTTCTGATTCTGAAATTTTTCCAATTCGAATATACCTATAATGATGGTAGAATTGTGGTTTGATTCCAGTGGCATCACCGCAACATCTTATTCTGCTTGATAACATTATGCACTGCCGTTTTCAGATTTGAAGAGAGTGATAAGGGAGACATACTTACGAGACGTTCCTATTTAGTCCATAGGGACAGTAACGTATCTGGATCGTCATAATACAGGATATTAATCTTGTCTGGCTTCAATTACAGATGTAAATTTGGGGGCAGTAGCCATTTACTATAAGATGGAATTCATGCTTTTTTGCTACTTCCATCAAATACAAAAATACGTACTTATGTAGTAATAAAGAAGTCGAAGTCGAATGAAGAACGATTCAATATCATATATATTTAGACGTTTTTGAAAGAGACTAATTAGCTCTTTTTATAGCAATTAACGTATACAAAGTGATATAGTGTCATAATTATTATCTTAATTAGAAACTCAACAAAACAGGAAAATAAAATTCTCTTATTTTTTTAATTTTGCAATTTTTCGTAACACTAATACTATGCGGATTTTAAGATTTAAATTGATTTTTATTTTTAACAAACATGACAAAACTCATTGACTTATTTACTTTAAAGGAACTTTTCACTGACTACACTACTGATGTTATTGGAGTTACATATTTTGGTGTGGAAAATGACGCAACCCTGACCGGCGATAGTGCGTTACGCAGCATTACTAAGAAGTTAATGAACTACACTCCGTTTAGAGGAATGAGCTGGTGCAGCGCTTTCTTCTTCCCAGAGCTTGTTGATATATTTAGGTACTTGAGTTTTTTATTTTATTTATGTTTATGTACGTCTTGATGCAGTTTTAGCTAGCACCACCATACCATACCACTGCTCTAGAGGGACCTGTAAAGAGACGGTGGAAGGAGCCCTACAAATTAAAACACTGAATATGCATCTGTACAAACGGACAGAGCTCCTGGAGCAGAACACACTTAGCAACCAGACTTATCCACACATCGGCCACAAAGGCAAATCTGAGACTCACAAATTTTGGCGCAAACCCAGAGACCTACTGAAATTTTCAGTGTGTAAAGATCCATAATAGTGCTAAGATTTTGAGAGATAAGTGTATGCACAGTGATTTGAGACTTTTCCGGAAACAGCCCAAAGTCTACTTGGCTTTGTATTGTCTGCACACATTTTATTAATTACATTATTAACATGTTGCAACTATTTCATGTTTTTATAGATTTAAGCTCTTCCCATCTGACTGTACTGAATTTTTAAGAAAAATATTCCGGAATGTTATCGCACAGCGAGGTGGATACGGAACGAAAGTAACAGATCCTAGAGATCTTGTTGACATATTACTTAAAATGAAACAGGGCGGCGATGACGGAGGTAAAGAATGTGCTTAAAACACATAATATAATATATGAGCATTAAAAATTATTTAACTCTGAAGGCTTATCTTCGAAATACATTTTTGATTATTCTATAAAAAATCTGAACACTGCGCGAAATCTTTCTTCTTGCATTTAACCAACACGATGCACTATAACTGGAATACTCCACAATAATTAATAATCCGTGGCCAGCTATGAGGCATTATCATCTGGATTAGGATGCATTATAAATGACTCAGATTTTTCCACTGCAGACTTGGTGATGTCAGAAGACATGTTGCTGGCCCAGGCGGCAGCATTCATTCAGGCAGGCTTCGACACCACAGCCACTACTATAACCTTTGTAGTGTATGAATTAGCTCACAATCCTGATGTACAGGTAAAATACCGGAAACATTTTAAGTTATGGCAGTAAAGACTAACTCTTTCCTATAAATAATTTAAATCAGTAATATTGTTATTCCGAGAAAAATGTATGAGATAAATTGGTAAAGTTTTTCTTCAGTGAAAATCGAAATAAAACAATTATAATGAAACATCACTTCGATTTTCAATAATTTGCTTTATTTAATTTATTGGATCAGTAGCTGACGATCATATTAATTAAATCTACCTATCTCAATACGGGATCCCTCGAACAATTTTTACCTTTGATTACTAACAAGCATATTTTTCCTGAGTAACTTCATTTCGACTAGACGCCCAACTTTTTTCCTTACAAAAATATTAAACATATTTCTTGAAATTTTAATAACTTTATTATTTAATAATAGGAAAAAGAATCAGGGTATTATTGTATATAGCCAAAAAACATTAATTTTCATTAGATTCGTCTGAAAAATCTTCATCATCTTCTTGAAATATGGAACTGGAGGACCGGGATAACGTACCACGCAATTTGTAGGACAATGTGGCTGCTAAATTATATAAATTATATTGAGAACTAACCAAGAAAAATTCTGTTAGTAATAACTTTTTTATTATACTTATTTCATCCTTGCTACCCCTCTTAGCTACCATTTACCAACATTGTTGTAAGGAAAAAAGTTAGGCGTCTAGTCAAAATAAAGCTACTCAGGAAAAATCAGCTTGTTAGTAATCACAGGTAAAAATTGTTCTAGGGATCCCGTACTATCTTATGTATTTGTGTCAAATGCCATTATCAAAAGCTGTGACTTTTTCAGAATAAACTATTAAAAGAACTTCTAGAAGCAAAAGAGAAACACGGAGAAGATATTTTGCAAATCAACGTCCTTGCACAGCTACCATACCTTAACGCAGTGATTGATGGTAAATGGGTAATCTATAAAGATATAATATATTGGACGTGCTATCTACATCAAATATTTCTATGTAAATGTCGCTTTGAGGAGTGTTGTCAATTTCACAATCACAAGGGAAACGTTTAGAAAAAAATTAATGATAAAAAACATATTGTCCATAACCAAACAAATATAATACCAGACACACATGTTTTTTCAGAGAGTCTTAGAAAGTACACTCAATTGGGCTGGCTGGACCGTACCGCCACGGTGGATTACAAGATTGACGACCACCTCACTGTCACCGCCGGCACCCCCATATATGTGAACGCTGTGGGCTTCCATTATGATCCTGATATCTACCCTGAGCCCGATAGGTTTAACCCTGATCGCTTCCTCCCGGAAAACGTGGGGAAGATTAAGCCATTTGCTTATCTGCCTTTTGGAGAAGGTCCTAGGAAATGCATTGGTTAGTTAATTTCAATATTAAATTATATATTTTATTTCATTAAATTGCACTTACCACAACGTTGATAACCTAGGAAGCTCTAGAAGCAACTAGGCAAATATAAATTTGTATTTGGCGAGGACTGATTAAGTATACAATAGCATTGACCAATTGTAGTAAGTACACGCAGTTTGTGATAAACAACGAGATACAACGATACCTAAAGTTAATTGAAGTCCATACTACTTCTGAGTTGCAAATAGAAATGGTGATACTGCTACAGTTGTATAACAAACAGATCTATCACATTTGATAGCATTATTTTAATCATTCATGTTATTAATTAATATTATTTATTAGGTGAAAGATTTGGTCTTTATAAAACGCGCACTTCCCTCGCCGCCATGATGCTGCAGTATGAAATCAGGTCTATTCCCAACACTCCTAGACCATCAGATGTGAAACTGGAGAACAAGGGATTGTTCCTGAGCCCTGGTGAAGTCCTCTACGTGGATTTTGTTCCGAGGAACTAAAGATATAAGCTAAAGTCAGTCAAAATAAAGCATTTATTAAATTGATTGTGCATTAACAAAATTGATCTTGAAGATGCTGAATAACAGAATTTTTCGTAGTGCTTATATAATTTCTTGATCAAATACTAAATACATAGTAATACATGGCCTAAGTGAGCATAAAGTATTTGAATCTAAAAATAAATAGGTACTGGGTATAATAAAACAAGTTTTATTTTGATGTTACGCATTATTTTAGCTTCTTTTTGTGCACCACCTGCTCACAAATGCAAGATCCTTTACAGTCACCGTTACATGAAAAAGATAAACTTTAACTTTAACAGACTCCCAGTCTATAAGTTCGACGAGCAAGTTTAAACGCTCCGCCCAAGTTCCGGGAATTTACATTTTCAATGCGAAATTATGTCCTCCGATGTCGCTTGAATAAACGGCGACACTTATGCAAAAATTTCTGCTAAGATTTAAGTAGCTACCTACACCACTAAGGTTTGCGGCTATACAAGAAAACTCCATGCAAATGTCACCCTTCACACTTTGATATAAGTGTTAAGATTCCTTGACAAATTGGAACGGTGGAGAGAACTTAGTTGCCCACCCTACACCAGTGCTAAGTGCTCTAAAATGAAATATGACGTTTAGCGAATTTATGCAAGTAAATTTCAACCCTCTGTGAAGATGAGAAGTCTCAAATTATGTTGCGCTAAATTAGCGCTCCCGTCTAAATATTGTGTACATTTACACCCATGATTAATCATACGAGATAATTCTTATTTCTCCCTGCGAATCCGAATCTTAGTTGAATTTCCGGGTGTGTTTAAGTTTAATAGTAGTCAATTCGCTTGGTGAGCAACATATCTCATAAGAGAAACGCATCTGTAGCCATCTTAGACAGGGCACTAATTCTAACTGGGGTTGTTTAGAGATTTCCGTGGCTAGCAGTGGTCATTGAGGGCATTATCGTGGGTGAACTGTATGATAACTTGCTAGTTCTCGATTATAGAAAGGATGTTATAAAGTATATTCAACTGCGTTTGGAACAGTACTAACGGGTTCTTTCTCATTAAAAAAGGCTTAGGGTTCAATCCAGCACGATTATTTAGTGCAGTTGGTTGGCACTGCTAACCTTTTTAGCTGATTAGCTCTTAGAAGTTATTGTTTACGAAAATTTTCGGAACGCATTAATTGTAAGTGTATATAAAATATAGACAAATGATTAGGATTTTCGTTACAAGGTCATGAACTTTTGGACCAAACATTTATACGTAGGTACGTATAAGTTCCATTTCTTTTTACGGAAGGTCTAGAATACTTATTTATTATCTATACTTATAATAAATCTGTAGGGAGGTCAATTCTGTACATGAAATATATTTCCAAAATAACAATCAGGGGGTGATTAGGGATCGATATTGATGCCAAAAATGCAATCAGTAAAATTTTTGTCTGTCTGTATAACCGTTATAGAAACAAAATTACTCGATGGATTATTTTTCATACTCCTGAGCTGGTTATAGTATACTTTTCGTCATGCTACAATCAATAGTAGCAGAGCATACTCCATTTTTTTAAGCTACCGTCGCGTGTGCGTTAATACGAAGTTTGCCGGGTCAGCTAGTTCTACATACGATTACCTACGTCAAACACTATCTATATTGCGGACGTAAGCGAGGAAGTTGTCAATGCAATGGTTTTACAACTTACATATTCGGCTATGTTTTTTGTCAATAAATAGTAAGGAAATATCATCAAAACTAAAAAAGAAGCTAAGAATAAAGAAACTTTGTTCCTCGTGATATAATAATGGACACCAAATTATCATTTGTTAAGACTTCTTTGTCGTTTCTTTGTAAATTTTCTAAGTTGGAGGAAGTAGGTAAATATTTACAAAATATCAGTTATAACTCAAGAGTATCTTAAACACGATAGTTGGCGATTATAACATCATTGACGAACTCTTTATACTGCTGCTAAAACAGAAATAGAAGGTCGCGCATACATTTCTAAACAAAAGTTCTATCCCTACCACTTTTGAGGGGGTAGAATTCTTTCATAGAACCGTTATGACTTAATCGGGAAGGTATCGATGCTTATGTTTACCATGAATTGGGTTTCGATGGAAAGACATGAAGACGATGACGAAGACATGAAGCGATTGCAGTGATTAGCTTAAGGTATAATCTTTATTATATTATTATATAAAGATGATTCCAAATATCCATAGGCAGCAGTAACCAACTTACATCGGGTAGACTACAATCGTAATGGCTAATCCAAATTTATTACAAAAAAATCTATATTTTCATTA
>DWRA01005051.1:0-10252 GCA_018250295.1 Spathilepia clonius
TCTGTGGTCGACTTCAGTTGGGATTCTGGTCTTATCTGGGGTGGATCACAAATGTCCATGGGCGGCAATTGCCACTTTCCATCAAGTGGACGGCATGCTCGTTTGCTACTCCATCATTTAAAAAAGCCAAAGCAAATGAGCAGATGTACGACGTAGGCTAGTCCTAGGGTTATTAACTGCATTAATTCCAATGGAGATTACAATTATATGTAAAAAACTTTTCTGCCATTGATACACATCTCAAATAAAGTACACACAGAGCCACATTAGGGCATCTGTCATGTAAACGTGAGTCGATTAAAAACCGCTTCACAAGTCTTCTATCCATTTATGTGAATTCTGAACGTATACAGATACCTATCAGTGGAAATACATAAAAACGAATAGGTACACAATACGAGTAGGTAGGTAGCTGGTCTTTTTAAGACCCCAAGATTTTAATTCATTATTTCAATCCGACTTTTACTATGGATTGTATCCGGTCCCTATGATTGGCATTTCGTTGCGTATACACATATTTATCAACATAAGAACTCATGTTTGGTCTACCTTGCTAATGTCTGTCTGTGACTGAATTATCTGCACATAGCTTTCTGAGGCCCGACTGCGTGAAGTAATTCGTACCGAATCGACGCGGGCCGAGGCGGCTGAAGCGGCAAAGGAGACTGCGGAGCGCGCTGCGGCGGACGCCCGCGCCGGCGCCGCCGCCGCCACCGCCGCCGCCGCGCACGCCGCACAATCTCTTACAAACACATACGATGAGACAATCTCTCTTAAGATGAAGCTAGAGATAGCGGTACGAACTATCGAAATAGATGTCACTAAATCCCATGTTACTATCGAGTATGTAGTTAAACTTAGCTAAGTTAACTTTAGCGAAATGTATAATTATCATTAATAATATTAACTAGGAACGACAACGTAATCTTCTCGAAGAAAAACACACGGAATTGTTAACTCAAATAGCGACATTAGACAAAGAACTTCAACAACTACGACCGATACATATAGCACACACGTCTCTAAAGAATCAGTATATTGAGTTACTTAACCGAATAAATTCTGCCACTGAAGATGCACGCAAGTACGTATTATTTGATTAGGTAGAAATAACTCCCTATGATCAGTCTCAAGTAGCATTTATATCAAAATTTAAATAATAATTCCCACGTACATCAATACAACATATCTACATGTCTGAGAATTCTTCATAATGTTCTAAAAAGCATCTAAAATGAGGTACAGCAAGTTGTTATTATTTTCCATGATTCATGCTGCAAAGCCAACGAATAAGTAATATTTTAACCATGCTTGTCGTAAATGAAAATTCAACAATATAATTATTATAGTGAATCTTCTCGGCTTGGCAATGAGCTAAGAAGAGTAGAGAAATGCGCAAGCGCAGGTTTAGAGATACGAGAGCGCGCTCGGTTGGCGGCGGCGGCGCACGCTCGGGAGAGACGCCTCACTGCTGCTGAAATTCAACATTCGTCCAAAGAGTTATGCGCTGCTAATGGTGAATAAAGTTTATATTAATATTTCAACCCAGGTGAACAAACTTGGATTCACTTACAAATTGTCATGAAAATCTTTACTGGGCTAAAAAGTACAAAGTATGATTTGGGAAAGATAGTAAAATGACATAAGAAAGGTTATACTTTTTTTAATGTAGTTAAGCTAATTGCTGTCAATTAGCTACAGTTAAAGGAAATATTAACTATTATTAAATATTTTACCACACCGAAATTTGCTTTGATATTGTCTTTGTTTTTTCAAATCTACAGTTGAAATAACACGTCTCGGAGCTTTAGTAAACGAGCTACAATATCGCTTGTCAGAGTTAAACGATGATAAATCAAGAAACAAGAGCGTTAAGGATCCAGATGAAGAGTCACTAACAGAAGTTCGAGCCACCTTGGAGTCAGAGCGAGCTGGTGCAGCGCGGCTGCAGCGCGCGCTGGCGGCGGCGCTGTCCGACAACGCCGTGTTGGCAGCTAAACTACATGCCAACGACAACACGGAGTCACCGACCACGCCACATAATTCAAACTTCACCAATATTTGCCCCATCGATTCTTTCCTTGAAGATTGTTTAGTTTAACTACGGTTTTATTTAATTAAATTTGTTTGCTTTGTTTGCACCATTTCTCTTGAATAAACTCTCAATATCCTAATGTTACTAAGTAGAAATTTTAGTAATTCTGCGTGTACAGGTTTTACCTGTGTTTTTAGCAATCTTTAACATTTTTGTAGTAATGTAATCTATATTCATATACAGAATGCCATTATTTACCAAAGGGTTTGCATTTTATTGTCCTTATTAACGGTAGCCAAAGTTAATAGAATCTTTTGTAGTTCGCCTCCGGCGGCACCACCGCTATACTAAGAACAGCAATGTTAAGCGCTGATGTGTTCCGCTGTGAAGGGTGCGGTGAGGGTAAAGTGCTAATTGAAGACTTTTCTATTTAATCCTCAGGGGTAACGGCATATCCGTGACAGACCTCAGGTAAGGTAAATCTTATCAGGGCTTAATTAAAGTTATCCATGGGCAGCAGTAGCAACAGGTGGACTGCATGCTCGTTTGCTTACATCGTAACATACTTACAAAAAAACTAGATAGAAAACGAGATAGATGTAACTTCATGAAAGCATAATGTTATATAACAAACGTAATTTTGTTAATATTTCGCATCTTTACAAGCTACATTTAGAAATTTGTCATGTGGGCGAACCCGTCCTATTCGATGTGGGCCTTACCTTTTATATTCGGAACAGGTTTTCCAAATCGCGACTTGCATGTTTTGCCCACACTATAATACAAAGGTCATTCAGTCGTTTATTTTAAAACTGAACTTTATCAATATATATCGATTTTAGTATCATAATATTAATATTCTTAGATTGACGTCATTCGGTTAAAAAACATTTACTTAATACTAAGGTATATGAACCATATGTTTTCTTTGTGTACATACGATGAATAATGCTCAACATATTTTAATTACCATCTGTACGCAAGACCACTTTCAACTTTTGAATTTATAATAAGTTAAATGAAATTCACTTTTATATCGTAGATGACAACATTATAAAAATACACGTTTAACGAAAGAATTATAATTTTCAACATGCACCTAATGATCGTAACTAAAATAGAAAACAGATTTATAGGTAGGTAGGTAGGATATATGAATACGTAGGTATCTAAGTACTTATTAAATCTTGTAGGATAAAAAACATATTTACATACGTAAAGTATGATGAACTGATATTTTAATAACGCAATCGACTTCAGTTGATGGTATCAAAACTGAAAGTAGATCAGCAAGATAGAGATCATTAGCAATAATGTAGGTTTCGTTTCCTATCATTAGTAATCGTACAATGTTAGCACCGAAAACATTTGTATGTTTATGCTCTATATAGTCAACTCTTCAATTTAAATAAATGTTATTGATCATTGAAAGTAAATTATGTCATAAGAAGCAAGACGTGTCATCTACGCTCATTATTCAGGCTACAAATGATGATGAATGCGAAGATTAAGCGAGCTTTCGTTCGTAAGGTGTAAAAGCAGTACCTATTGTATGTTTTCACAAGCGTGTAATGGTATCATTAGTGTCGGCGGATTTTCGCAAGGCTTCGCAGCGCCCGGTAGGAGTAATAGCGTCGTGTGGCGCCCCACCTGTGGCGGAGGCGCGTACGCAGCCAGCGCTGAGTGCCGCTTGCCAGTTACACTGCACCTCGCGGCTGCCCCGCGTGCTCACACGCTCCTGCACTAAACTATGTGCATTCGACAGAAACGATCTGTGATATAGTGTTAAGTTACGTTTATAAGTTGTTTTTAGTGTTAGTGTCTCCGGTGTGTACTCTACTCACGATATATTAGATCCCGAACGCTACTTGTAAGTATTTCTGCTTTTATTGACTCTCAGGCCTCATAAACATTCAAGACAAAGTGATATATACACAAATAAATAGCATACAGGAAAATATTTGTGTATTTGTGTGCATGTTACTAATGGAAATCCAGTTTTGTTTATAGAGCTTACTACATACATACTTTTAACTCTGTCTTCGCCCATTCATAAGCTCTATGACATTGCAAACTTAGGGAATGCTTCAAAATACTTGCAGATTTTATAGGTTTTCATACATTTGTATGATATAAAAATACCAAAATAATAGTAAAGGTGATTTTTCAATATAACTTAACTAAGCATCTTGTTTTTTTGGAAACATTTAAACTTTGAAAACAATATAAGAATGAATATAGGTTGAATTACACTTCCTTAAAAAGTTTTATGTAATATGCACAGTGAAATATAACAATTTCATAATAGTCATATATATAAAGATATTTTACACATATGTATGACATTAAATAGATATCATATCACAATAATATTAATGAATGAGATGTATATGAATAGTTTTCTGTCACTCATTGCAAATTTATTCCAAAAGTCAAATTCATATGACACTGCACACGAAGGCTTTACGTAAGTTATACCAAATAGGGCGAAAAGGCTGTTCCGCCAACGCAAATACGTATATAATATTTATACAGTGAGTCAGAGAAGCTGTGTGTGACACAAGGACGGTGAGCTCAGACTGTAAACAAGAAAAAATATATACACTATAATGTCCCCGACTAACAACGCTTCATTGAATATTCTTGGTTAAATAAATACTTAACTGTACATTAAATATTACCGCAGTAATTATATCTACCATTTGCACTCGATAAATAAATATATTCAATTCATTTTTATGCAAATAGTAAACGCTTATGTAATGTCTATAACAAAGATTTAGGTTCAAGTATGTAGATGTGTATGTATGATGTATTTAGATATGCACATACTTAACATTACCAATATTGTACTTCCTTCCTCCAAAATGTAGATAAGTACCGTTAAGAATCCCTGATTAAATAATAAAATCATCTTTATTTCAGTATCTAATTTGTTTCTCATCAACGATCAACATAACACCTAAAAGATACAAAAAAAATTACAATTAATTTTTAGATATTTTACTAAGCAACATATTGCCTTATAAACGGCGTGAAATAATAGACTATATCAATAATATTCAAATTACTTCAACACGAACTCAATTAAATACGCAATTACTAGTGGTATGTTAATAAAAAATCGCAACATTGCTTAACGCCCGTTAATATTAATCAATCTAGCCAACTTTTGTCTACTAGAGATAGATATTTGACAGTTTCGAGTACCTTGAAATTAGCAGATCGATCTTTGGTCAAAACGTTTGGTAGATTGTTTATCAATATATAAATTAACCACATCTATCTTTTTTCAGATCATTATGGGATATGTACCACTGTATGTTCTTGCTGTACTCACGATCTCGGGATTCATACAAAGGTGAGTCTGATTTAAGTTTATCTAGTCACTGATGTAATGATGCCGATTAGCCTCACATTCATTGTAGATTCTAACGGGAAAACCATCCGCTTGGTTTTGTTAATGTTTTCCTCTCTCGCTACCATTCTTGTCACTGATTGTCGCACTAGAGATCTCTTGATAATTTAGGTGGTTTTAGAGTCATTTTATCAATGACTATCAATATGCAATAGATTGTTAATTAAAATAGGTGTAGGGAATTTTTATTATAATATCAAATTTCAGCAGGTATTTGTGTAGCCATATTTTTTTTACTATTTGCTTGCTGACTCGGCGAGAATCGTATCGTCTTAAAATTAAATAATTTGTTAATGTTCAATAACTAAATTCGAAACGCCACCTATTTGACAGACGTAAGAACTGTTTATATGAGAAAACGAAATTGTCGATTTTACTAGTCTTTGCTGGACTTCCACAAATAATATTATAGAAAATCAAAATTTGCCAAATCGGTCCAGCCGCTTTCGAGTTTTAGGGTAACTAACGAATAGCAACGCTTTATATATATATATATTGTTACCCTAAAACTCGAAAGCGAAAGCTTATATATATATATATATATATATATGAAGCGTTGCTTTATATATATATAAGATAAAATAACTAAATAAATGTCAAATATACGCCATGCAAATGTCGTATGTACACAATTCAACTTAATATACCTAGGTAAAATGATTGGACGAGATCATAGATATAGGTAGTTGCGTAAAAATTCTAAGTGTATGGACAAGATAAATTTCACACTATAAACAATGCGACATATTATCTATGGACAATGTTTCTCTCATTTCTCACTATCAAGAAATCATGCAAGCCTCGCGGCTATAATATACGGGTATGCTAGCTTTAGCCATAATTTTCTCCACTCGCATTGCTTAGAGCGGTTCTTGTCGTGACTGAAAACCCTGTATTTCTCACGAATAGTATTACCTATTGATGTGTATTAACTACCTATTCATTTTCGTGTCATAACCGTCAATGACAATGACATTATCATTAAAACAGTGAAATTTCAATACACATTAGCTCAACACCAGATGCATAAATACATAACTTTCTTTTATGGCAAACTTTATAGACCATTGTGCAGGTGTGCCTTTATAATAAAAATACGGCATACGTTCTTAGAAACATAATTTAAGTAGATAAATATGTAAAATAGTGTTATAAGTAAAGGAATAATCAAATCTTTTTCAGTATATCCGTAGTAGGCCCACGAGTACTAAGGCCTTTCGGATCATATCGAGTATCTATAGCGGGTGGATCAAGAGCTCACAATTTGTATGTGGCTGTTGAGGGCAAGAAATCAAATGGAGAGCAATTTTCACAGGGACGAGAAGTGCAGGTTCAAGCTGGAACTTCTTCACTTATAGGTCTTGAAGTAAGTAATTTATTTATCAGCTTTATAAGACGCATGTAGTGTGGATCTCAGTTTATATGGAATGTATTGCTCCTATAATTAAAAAAATAACATGAAAGTATATTGCTTGCGCAGCGTATATGTCGAAAATATGCTTATTTTCGTAATAAGGTGTAAGAAAATCGGAGAGGTTTTATTTCAAAATTATTTCTAGGTGAATCATTTGTACTTTTAATAAACATCGCATTGATTAAAAACTACTTCCTTTAAAATGTTTCTTTAAGAATATAGCTCATATAATACTCACTCTACCTAGTTATTTTATCGTTTTTAATATCAAATAATTTATTTGGAACATAAAACATCTGTGAACGTTGTTTAAGTTTTAACCGATCAATGTGATTTCATACTTTACTTCGATAATATACGTTTAAAAATATGCTGACAGAAATAGAGATATTTTTTTGATGTTACTCGTAGTTATTAAAATTGGTTTTCGTAATCTACATAGAGCTAGAAAATTTCTCATTCAGTGAATATTAACTTGCCTAAAAACCCACAAATTATTATTTACTTAAGTTTTGTTTTTGAAAAGTTATACTGTTGTAGTAATTACTTATTTATCTAATTCATAAGGCTATCAATAAACCTTGTTGAAAGGCCTTCGAGAACCTAAAAAGTTTCGGTCAGACACTTTGAGCTATATTATGCTCTGACATAGCTTAATAGAAAATTCTCTAATACATACTACTCACGTATCCGACTTGGTTTCGACAAAACATGTGTAATATTTTAACATGAAATCTATAGACATCTGCTCTTAACTATCTAGCCCCTAATAGGACTTTGCTTCTCTTCTAAGGCTGTGTTACTATAAAAATTAAGTACCTACTAAATCTTCTACTACTAAACCTACCTTCTCTATGACTCGTATAGCTTTAACTCCGTCAAAAAGGTTGTCTGGAAGAAATCGCTTCTTAGCGATAAGACCGCCTTTATGTATATACCACACCTATCGTAAACCGTTTGTACTTAATTTAAATTTTGGTGTGCAAATAAAGAGTATTATTGTTATTAAATAGAAGTTCTGATATTATCCATAAATAATGAAGACAAATGTTGCACAGCAGACTAAATGCATCAATTTTCCTCTCTATAAAATATCACAGAAACAAAATTCATACTATTATGCAAGGTTTAACGATTTTTACGATTGAGATCGATGTTAAAGATTTTATGAAATATGGCCTTCGTAAATAATGACCACCAGTACAAATATTGTGTATAAAATATAAATATAGGGTACACACTATTAAAGAACAGTCGTGTTTTTGTTGCTGTAACATACATTGTGAACAAGTATTTATATGTATATATGATTCATCAGCTTAGATCATCCTATTATGCGACTAAAGTACAAATCTAGGTGACTTGCCCGAAGCGATGCCAACTTTAATTAACTTGGAAATGTTATCTTTTTTAGAAATACTTAATGCAATAATACTGCAATGACTGCAGTTTCCGGGCATAATAATTATGATTCAGATTTTATCTTAACGCCTAATGGAATGTACCTAAGGCAGTTTTATTAATTTTGTTCTAACAATGTTAACATTATACGGATTCGTAGTGTGATTGCACTAATTTTGTCTATACAGGGGACACTTTTGAAAGGTGCCCGGTACTTTAGGGTTCCGCCTGGGTGAGCATTACGTTCATCCACACCTGGTGTTTTCGACATACCGTCACACACCGTCGTCCTTCTCGAGGTCGCTGGCTGAGCGGCTCGAGCTCCCACTCTTAACGCCCGCGTCCCCGGAAACCCATTTTTAGTAGTTGCTTACGGCAAGCAGGCGATACCATAACCTGATTCTGCTCCCAAGTCGACTGAGACAGTATGCAATCAACCTATTATTTGTATTTTAGATTGGCGATCCAGGCCCCGGGGACTACTCCCTGGTGGCACGCTCAACATCAGGTCCACAGTTCTCCTCGTCCGCGCGTCTGATATATCAACCACGAAGTTTCTGCGTATTTGTACAGACGGACAAGCGGGTCTACCAGCCCGGCGATACCATAAATTTCCGAGTGATTGCCTTAGACAAGTAAGATGCTGTTAAGTTCAATCAACTGTTACATTATGACGACAATATTTGACCTCGGAGGGCATCGAAACATTAACTAACTTACTGACCCACATTACAATTGTTTTGTACGGTTGAATGTTGCACAAAGCGTAAAGTTTATGTGTGTCAAAGTATATTAATGTTGTCTATTGTAGCGTCTGTTTTGAACGTAACTTTTGTATGTATTGCACTGCTATCAGCGCTTCTTGTGAAAGCAGCATAACAGTAAAGCCACTTTCAATTTTATAGCAGCCGCTGACTCGTACAGCGTTCGCACGCGTAAGATTACGTACGATTACGTCGCGGTCGTTAACCTTTGCAGATACCTGCTGCCGCTGGCGAACACCGTGGATGTGAGCATTCTAGACACCGGCGGTTCGTCGGTCAGACAATGGGCAACCGTGCCGTTAGACCGAGGGGTTTTTGCCGAAGAAATAGTACTAGCCGACGAGCCGGCCCTCGGAGAATGGACTATCCAAGTGAGTTGCACAACGCAGTACAGGCTGTTTTATGACCTTCCAAATCGCTTATAACAATTTCATATCCGAGTATAACAAGATGACCTCGACAGATATAAACGTTGTTATAAATATTCATATATAGATTGTTTTTGGTAACAGGTGGAAATTCGCGGTCAGACCTACTCGAAGCAGATCTTGGTGGCAGATTACGTACTGCCCAAGTTCCAAATGGATATCCAGATGCCAAAAGAAATTCTTTTCACCGACGGCCGCTTTAACATCAACGTCACTGCTAAGTTAGTATAAAGTAAATAATCTTAACAACTAATTTAATAAAACCGAGTAACACTAAGTTCATCGTCATTGTCAACCCATTACTGTCCCACTGCTGGGCACGGGTCTCCACTCAGAGTGAGAGGGGTTAGGCGATAGTACACCGCGCTGGCCAAGTGCGAAGTGGTAGACATCACATACTTTTTGAGAACTTTTTTTTTCCAAAAAACTTTCAAGTGTGCAGATTTCCTCACGATGTTTTTCTTCACCGTTATAGCAAGTGATCATTAATTTATAATACGCACATAACTACAAAAATCAGAGGTGCGTGCGTGAGATATGAACCTCGGACCCCTCGACTGAGAGGCCGTGATTGAACCACTAGGCTATCACTGCCTGCACTAACACTAAGTTATTCGCGTCAAATTAATCAGTTTAGTCTTGTCCGTTAAAAATAAAAGTAGATCGGTGAAAGTAATAGAAGAAACTAACGTTACGTCGTTTCCACAAAAGAGAGTACCGAAACGATATAGTGAAAGATCACGGGATGTTAAAAATATTGTATTAAAATAGTATTTTATAAATATCTAGGGC
>DWRA01005052.1:0-10248 GCA_018250295.1 Spathilepia clonius
AATCTATTCCTGGGGTGTGGGGGGGGGGGGGGGAGGGGTGTCATAGACCCGGGGTCATAATAAGAGTGGGGGTGGTGTTACCGATAATACCACCGCCGTTATTGTTATGTTATGTGATGTGTTGTTTACGAGACATCAACTCATATGTGTTTAACATTTGACGGACTGCAACCCTATTTGGGTTGTTTGTATAGATACCTTTGAGTGATATTCCTCACTTACCTATGTACTTAGGGCAGCCCACATACACGTTATTACTTGAACTTATTAATAAAAAGACTATGCAAATTGATATGTGAAATTAATGACCTTCCTGTACCAATTTTGCTGTACGTAACCTGAATATCAGAAATAAAAAAGTAATTTTGTATACGTTCTTAGTCCTAACAATATGTGGTAACAATAATCACTTCTAAGCCAGAAAGGTGTTTATATTATATTTTACTAACGAAATTGCATGCGAGAACCGAAGGAAACTGTACGATAATCTATCAAACGTCATGTCTCGTGAACATGCTGATTACGCTTAGACGCCGGCGTCGTGAATACTATGTAGCATGTAACATTCTCATAAATAGAACCTAGTACATATTTCAAGAAAGAAAATCTATTTCACTAGTATATACAAAGTAAGCGTGTAAATAGAGACTTAGTGTTTAAAGCTATTGACTATTATCGCTTGAGCAGCTAGTAGGTTTACGTTAGTAATTAATAATCAATCTATTTAAAGTTTTGACTACAAAACATCCAAATTTGAACATTTTTCCCACTAGATTTCTGTTACATAAAGACAAGACAAAAAAAGTATAGCATGTCTCGTGTTAATGAAAGAAGTAAAAAAATACCTACCGTCAGTAACGAATAAGTAAATTCTGTATAAAATATGTTATATGCAATCCTGGTATGTCGAACTGTTAGTGTCCCAAGCTGGGCATAGGTCTTCTTTCATACAAGTTCATGTTTATGGAATTCACGTACCTTTGAGAACTTTTTACAAAGACATATTGATAATTACTTCCTAATGCGCACATAACTTTGAAAAATCAGAGGATCTCGGGATTCGACTCACAGACGCCCCAATTGAGAGAGCGAGTTTTAAACCACTAGAATACCATTGTATTTTTTCAGTAACTGTTTTTTTCTGTTATACTTCTCCTCTTATGTATCAATATAACCTACCGCGTCACTTCATACACATTTAATCACAAGAATTAATGAAACCAAACACAAAATTCACTTAAAATCGCGTAGTTCTCGCGATACGTTACAAAATGCATTTAGGTCCGCTTGTTTAATTTAAACACAAACTAAATGAAAGTAGCGACTGGTCATTTGTCAATGGGCGGGCGGCGGTACCACGAGTTCCGGCTGCAAGCTGCTCTTATTAATATTTGCAGCGAATTCACGCTTTATTTGCGAACAGCCGTCATGCGGCTTATAAATTATTAATGCGGTCGTCGCACAGCTTGTGTTTTGTCATCTGCTTTTTTTCTGTATGTGGATAGTTTTGTCAGTTGAGAACAAATGTTTTGTTCGGCGCGAAATGTAGTGTACAAACGTTTGTAAAATGGGCTTATTCTAAGTGTACTTACACAATTTTGTGATGAAAATAATGCTGTTGGCAATTTACAAGTTTATGTTTAAAACATATAGCTTACACTTCATTATTTATATGTATTACATATAATAAAGATACGACGTTCTAGTTAAGCCAAGAAAGGTTCTATAACTTCAAATTAACATTTAATCCGCTGTGTTTATATATCAATATAAATCCTCTTATGCTACTGTCTTTGATTTTAAGCAACGCAAAACAAAAGCTAGACATTTGTTTATTATATACAAGTAGCAAACGAGCATGGAGTCCATCTGACGGTGGCCATTGCCAATGGACATCTGTAATCATCCTCAGATAAGATTAGAGTCGACTACAGATGCTTTGCTACGCTTGAGGACTAAGTTAGAACGCCTCGAATATGTAGGTATGTCTTTTCCCGAACGTAGCAGTTCTTTACGATATTGTTACTAGACAGTCGTAGGTACGGTGGTAGTGCCGTCAGAGTCAAACTACTGAAGGTTCTACCACCACCATTTTATATTAAGATTACATTTTACACTATATTCACAGGGATTTAAAGTAAAACGAGATCTAAATATAGTCTTGATTACACTTGATCATAACTGTACACAATGTTAGATGCACGGCAATTTACATTTTAAGTGCAGTACACCATATTACAACATTGTTGAATACAACAGTTACTGCCTGACGTTCGTGATTGATTACGCTACACTGTATATTTTGACGCATAACAAAAATATTTTATACGTGTATTGGGCTATTGTCGTCTGATTGTCATCGTATGCTTTATGTTGCTATAAACATCAAACTTTGTAACATTGCTTGTCAGTTGTGATTCTTGTAACTTTAAATGGTTTCTCGGAAGTAGGTTTTTTTAATATATAATGGAGTAGCAAAAGAGCATGCAGTCCACCTGATGGTAAGTAGCAACTGCCGCCCATGGACAACTGTGATCCACCCCGAATAAGACCAGAATCCCAACTGAAGTCAACCACAAATGCATTGCTAAACCTGATGACAAAGTTGGAATGCCTCGTTAAATTTATCTCCCTTACCACACCCTTCAAACCAAAAGACAGCAGCGCTTAATATTGCTGTTATTAGGCAGAAATAAGTGTGGCGGTGGTGCCGCCGGAGTCGAACTACAAAGGATTGTACCGCCTTTAAAAACACAACTCTGACAATTTGGATACATTTATTTGGATACATTGATTTTAAAGTTCATATAGGTGTCCCAAAGAAATCGTTGTATAGACCAATGTAAATCTCTTTGATTTGGATCTAAGTGTATAGAGATCAACATGTATTTATGTATTATAAATTTAGCTATAAATATATACTTTTACACCGCCAACGCTGACTTTCTGACTTCCCGAAGGTTAGATGGCATAGAATGATAATAGCATTAAGTCCACTTTTGTTCCTATACTTTTGTTAGGTACATAAAGATTAAATAAATGAATGAGTTAATTAATCTCTAATTAACACTTTTGATGTTTTTAAGGTTAACCTTAGAATCCACAAAACTGTTTAAGACTTTAGTGCGAGCCACACACAGGGTTGAAATAATTTACCTCAAAATAACTCGGATTGAAATGAAAATTAAGAACCCGTGCACGGGAGTGCATGTGGGTGGATGCGCCCGAAGTAGCAATAAATAATTAAGCTGACAACTCGAGAGACTGGGAGCTTTACATTTACACTGCAGACAAGCACATTCCACCTAAGGTGTTGTAGCAAAGCACGTGTGACCTCTTTTGTGCATGACACTTCGCAAGTGCCTATGCTCTCGTATTCTCTGAGGACTGAAGGACTTAAGTTTGTAGCTAATGTTTGGTGTTACACGATATTAGGAAGCAGAACGCAAGATTTAAGTGGCGATAAATAAAAAATCTTGTTGTTATAAAAACTCAACTGTAAAGGAGATTGTGGTACTTGAATCCATAAACAGAAAATATAATACTTATTTGTTTATTTATTCTTTATTGTAAACCTAGAGGTTACTAAGGGCGAACTTAATGCCTATTGGGCATCCTCCACCAATCAACCCAAGCTGATGACGAAAAGTTGCGGTGGGTGTTACATTATTATTATTTTGATATATATATATATATGAATATAAATGAAAATCCTTCTATTTTTAAAAATTCTAACAAAGAGTGACTTGTAGAAGAGGACCTATGTGGAAATTCCAAAACATTTTCTGGATAAAACTGAACTATGCGGCTGTCTAGAAAGACCTTTCTTCTTATAAGGACAAAGCCAAATCATTTCAGCTGTTTTTTTCAACTTAGTATCAGATAAACTATAGAATCGTTTTGTGGAATATTTTGGTCTAAGTTTAGAAAACGATTAAAGTCTTTTAGTATATTTTCGTTCAGAACATGTTATTTTAGGTTAAAATCCAATATTTCCTCTTCACAACAAACAAGTTTGGTTGAGAATCGATTATAAATCAAAACAGCGTTTAACAAAACAAGGGTTGGTCAGCCCACTAGTTTTCTGATAGGGTCCTCCATGTGATTGATTGCGTAAAATGATTTAGATGCTTCGGGGTCCTATTAAAGAAGCTGCCTGCCTAAAGGCATGATCACACGTGCTACTTATGAATCAAGAAAATGCATTTTTTTATAGACGTGCCATGGACACACACAAAGACGAATACACAAACACCCAGACCCAGAACAGAAATCTAAATTCATCATTCAGATTTCTGTCTGATCGGGGATCGAACCCGGAACCCACTGCGTGTCAGGCCAGTATGATGACCGCTCTCGTCTCGGGGTCGTCATCGCAATTAAACGATTATACGATTTTTCGACAAAGTGCCTTGCTAGTTATTAGGGATATGGCACCAGCACCTTTATTTTATTGTGTATTTGTTTATAATTATTTGTTTGTTTTTGTGTTATTTTTTATGAATGACGAAGATCATTTTTTATTAATAATGTGTCAATGTATCAAAATAAAATCATAAATCAACAGTGATTTATTTATTTCCAACGACAATCCGACTTACCGTTTAATTAAGTTAACGTGTATAAAGTCCAGTTTTTATATCTTACAACATCTAACATAGAACTATCTCAAAATCTCAGTACGAAAAGTAACCAGTGTACGCGTTCTAATAGTTCTTTATCCCTCAATGTAGGAAAAAGGGTCAACCAATAGCCCATCCAGTCTCCGTAGGTCATTGCCGGGCCCTATTAAGTTCCTTTGTAATCCGACCGTAGCATCGCAGAAAACATCTCGTCAGATTGAAACTCGAAACATCATTTTTTGTGAACAAAGGTAACCGGAGGCAAGCGGCAATATCGTAACGAAACGGCCATAGGGATGATAACGGAACATATCAGATTTACCTTATGTAATTCAGTTGCAGAATAATTTGGAGACCCTTATTTTCTACTATTACATTTTGGCCTATTGCCATAGGATTCACAAAAGGAGATACATCTCCTTTGTAAGTAAAGTACCATACGAGCATATTATCCAACTGATGATGAGAGGTTTGTTTTGCTTACAGAATTGATAAGATTGGTACCCGAATCCGGTGACACGTATGTGACCATCCACTCAATCAATCACCCATCCATCCATCCAAAAATCATAGTTTTCTACTGCTGAGGACTGAGATGTCTAATTTAAGTATACCTTACTAAAACACTGTTTATTTAAGATATAAATGGGGCAGTAGCAACGTAAATAGTTTTGGATCTACGAAATTGTTGTACGTTCTAAAATTCATCAGGACGTCACTGGGATCAAAATTCGTCGTAGTGGCCTTCTGAGCCCCGTAATTACATAATTTTAGCTCATTATTATTGTATCGAAGCCATTGGGAGAAAAAAAAATATTGTCTTGAAGTAGCAATCGAGCAGCCCACCAGATAGTAAGTGGCCACTGCCGCCCATAGACATTCATACCTGAGGTTGACAACATATGCGTTGCTATCCCTGGAGACCAAGTTTAACGCTTCGCTTATCACGTCCTTCAAACCAGAATAGATCAGTGCTTAACACTATTGCTATAGGTCGATTAGGAGGCGAATCACAAATGGTGCTGCCACCTCCAAAACATATACGCAAAAATAAGCAAACTACTTTTTATTTGTTAACCTTAAATATAACCCCGTGTAATATTATATAATATAGTATATTGTTATGATATTTTGCTGAATTTTTGCTCTTTTATCGATAATATAAAACTTAAGAGGGAAAATATAAAATACTTCAAACTTCATTAAAAATTTTGTCTACAACTCCATGAAGCTTGAAAAGTTTTCTCATTTTTCATTTTAGTAATTACTCACACCTAAATGAAGACGGATAGAAATGAAGTAACTGTTTCGTCAGCTAAAACTATAATGAATTTCATTCCTTATTCTTCGACATCGTGGCAACTTCATTATTATTATACTAGTACTCGGCTGTGGATTTGGTTGGTATTAAAAGTACTGAAGTTTAAAGCTAATGTTTATAAACCATATTTTTGTAATAATATTTGTAAAGTAAATTCAATGATTAGGTTTGGACACTAATGAATATATCGGTACAAATATGTACTTCATTCCTTATCAGCTATTTTTAGTGGGTTGGAATACACTTATTCTCCGCAAGGACTCGGTGGCTCATATAAACATCCAAGTCTGTAATTTTGATCCTATACATTTTTTTTAATTTATGAATTTTAAATAATATTATTATGTAAAATAGAAACATAATTGGTTACAAGAGCTAATAAATTGGATAAGTTATTTGTGTTTGGATTAAAGAAATACAAATTTATATGCCTTATTGGTCGCAATTCGGTTTTGATGCGTAAATGGTCCGTCTTCGATACCTGCTCCAGAGACATCCGAATGATGTACATAGATTTATTCTCTGTTAGTCCCCTACTGTGGGATGTGAGGTATAATTGTTTATTATTTTTCCATGTTTTTACCTTATCTTTATATTAGTATTTTCTTACCGTCAATATTATAATATAGTACTGTATAAATATATGTATTTAGAATGTGTATTTTACTCTAAAATAATGTATTGATTACTTATAAAGATACAGTTAAATTAGTAATATTCATTTAGTATTATTAACTTTAATAATGCCCTTTTAGAATTAATCGTAGAAGTCAAAACTCTTAATAATCCAACTCAAAAAAGCGCCAGAATGAAATTAAAAAGGACCCTCGAATTAATAAATGCTTTTTATAAAGCCCAAAGCAAATTCCTTAAGTACAAAATTATCTCGAAACGAGTTAGACGAAAACATTAAGAACGGAGGGTGTTTTTACACTCGCATTAAACTTTAGGCGCAAAATTTGAGATAAAGTGGCAGTCACGTACTAGTGAGTGATATCACGTCTACGGCTCATCAGCGGCCGCACGTGACGACTACAGCACAAACAGATTTCACAACACGACCACTCTACAACGACCTCCAGACGTACCTTGCTTTTGGATATTTTAACAATGTTAGGACAGCCACGTACGTCCTCTTTGTTTTTTAAAATTTTACCTCCTGGTAGAAAAAAATATATCGATTAAAAGGGTAGAAAGAGAAAATGCAGAAAATCGTAGCATTTTCAGTACACTTTTCTTAAAGTATTATAATAATGCAGATAATTTTTTAACCGACTTCCAAAAAGAAGAATGTTCTGCCGTATGTATTTTTCTTAGGTATTTTATTATATTCGCGTAAAAAATAACGCCTGATTGAAAATATATTAAAGTACTCTAATCATACCAATTTGAAATAATTTAATGAAAGTTAATACACGTATGCGGGCTATCGGTACGAAAACAGTAATCTGGGTGTATGTGAACGCACCCATTAATATAGAGACATAAAGAAGACAACGGAGGTCTTAACAAAATGGCGACGTTAATAATACGCAAAAGAGCAGCCCTCTACCGCTACAAAGTTTCTTTTCTCCTAACTTTATTACACCATTAGAGATCGCGTGACGAAGAATCTCACTTCTCGTAATATCATTTATTTTGACTAGTGTATCAGGCAAACGGATTATTTTTGCCTTTTGTGTCTCATTCCCTTTTACGCCGGGTTTTGTAAACTGAGATTTTGAATGACCTCGTGAAATACTCTGGAGGTCTTGAAAGTTTATTACGTCTGACGTAAAGCATAAAATAAATTAGCGTTAGGTATGTGTTAATCAGACTTATTTCTTGTCGTCGTGATATGTCGGAGGATAAATAATATTTAAGGATCTCCATTAGCCTGCTCTGAATAGGCTAGATTACTTCAAAGAGCCTAATAACAAGGACCCGGAGTGCTACTCCATTTTATACGGTTTTGCAGTCATAATAATAGTATAATTATAATAATAATTAAGTATAACTAATTAATTATAATCAATTATTAATTAATTAATTATTACAGTCATAATTACAGACAATATTGCTTACAGAACACTTACATACACTTATAGGATTATAAATGAGCTGAGTTGGGGAAGAAAGGTAGACCAATGACCTGAAGAAGACGGGAAGGCACCGTTGGATTTAGAAGGCATAGGACTGGTTAGACAGGTCAGTTATGGGTGTCAATTAAGTGACCCTATGTCTAGTAGTCAATGGACCTCAAAAATTTGGCGGTTGAGTAAATAAAAAAAAGACACTTTATACACTCACAGTCCCACAGTAGGATTAGAGAATCCTGTGTCGTGGGTGTCATGGATACACACAAAGACGAATACACAAACACCCAGACCCAGAACAGAACTCTAAATTCATCATTCAGATTTCTGTCTGACCGGGGATCGAACCCGGAACCCACTGCGTGTCAGACCGGTATAGTGACCGCTCTGCCACGCGGGTCGTCATTAAAATTATTACATAAAGAATTGATCAGATATAAAATGATGTATCTATTTAACTACATTTAACTTAAGTTATTAACAATAATTTCGTATGAGGAAACTAAAAAAAGGTAAATATTTTGAAAAATATAAATCAATGCCAGTTATATAGGTCACTCGGCGGAAAATATATGGGGTCCCATTTCGTGGCAAGCATCACATTTATCTGAACTGATCCCTTGCCTTTTGAGGTTAAAGGTTATGGAATTGGACGAACATACCTACGTAACTACCTCAAATTTTAAAGTTCTACGTGTGTATATATATCCCTTCGTGGTTGGACAGTGTTAACGACAATGTTAAACTCTGCTGTGTTCTGTTTTGACGTGGTAAGGGAGATCGGAGATGCTCCAACTTAGTCCTCTGGGGTAGCAACGGATCTGTGGTAGAGCTCAAGTAGGACTTTAATCTTCTGGTGTCGAATATAGATGTGACGTTGGCGGCAGTCGGACCTATATTAGTTCGATATCATAAAGAAGTTTTTTAGTTTATAATTTACGATCCATAAGGTGAAGGAAAATATGCAGCCAAGTTCTAATAAGTAAGTTCAAATGAGTAACATAACCTAAATAATACCCTGAAATACAAAACATGTGGTTTGAAACAGTTCCAGCTCCTCTTGCTTCATTAATTTGTAAACGACACATTTTTACGGAAAAGATCTATGTCAGGGAGTTTCTTGCGACGCTTCTTCATTTTGAAGCGATGTTTTATTAATATTCAAAAATAATTATGTTAACAATTTTCCCTGAATAAAAAATATACATCACTTTGAGGTGGATTATGCAGTACGCTCGTTGCCTACTCAAGGAAGACTTTTATTTTTATTGAATAATTAAAAGAAGTAAATGATAATTAAACACTTAAACCTAATACAAATAAACGCTTTTTATAATAATAAATTGGCAAACGAACATGCACGCTACCTGATAGTAAGTGTCTACTGCTTCTCATAACCATAGTCAACCATAAATAAGATTAAGGTTAATTAAGTCCTATTTGAGGTAGCCAATAGCTGCTTTGCTACTCCTGAGCACTAAGTTAATACGTACAAGTATGTTTCCCTTATGTGATAAAGGTGTGCCCTTAAAATCAGAACATAACAGTTTTACACTTCTGGTGTATGGCAAGAATAGGTGTGGCATTGGTGCCTCCGCAGTCACACCACAAAAAGATTTAGCATCTATTAATTTATTTTCTTCTTTTACGAAAAAAATACTAGGCGAGCGTCCACTACGCTAAGTGGGTTGCAGTTTTTCGTACTATCTTTTTTAAAACATTTGATCTGTAATGTTGCTAATTAATAGAGAGAAGCTCAGATACCTACAGGAGTATTATTAAACTCGAGGTAAAAGTAACAAGAGTTAGGGAGTTACCGTCCAGAACCTTTGCTACACGGCAGCCTTTAGCAAAAAGTTTACTAATTAGACAAAAAGCAGGTGAAGTATCTCCGGATTCAAGAGTTCTTCAGACGCGTAAAGAGCAAAGGAAATATCTACACATTATTTTTTATATTCGAATAATTTGTGAAATAGTCCATTTTATAACAATATTCTTTTTTACTATTAAAAAATCCTTAAAATTTATGTCACGAAATACTATAACGAAATGAATTAGGAATTATAGATAACATAATTATATTATACTTTTATATTTGTACGTCGATAACTATTTGGAACATATTCTATAGTTATAGGTAGCTACAATTTTTTACTTATTTCTGCCTAATAACAGCAGTGTTAAGCGCTGCTGTCTTCTGATTTGAAGGGTGTGGTAAGGAAGATAAACT
>DWRA01005053.1:0-10248 GCA_018250295.1 Spathilepia clonius
AATACATTTAGTTTATAGTTTTTTGGTAAAAAGGTACAATGTTCATTGAAACACATCACTTATTTACGAAAGTTTTTGAAATATAAATAAGTTTCCTTTGTGGTTCATGACATTAATACACACTAATCAAATGCATAATACCCAGACACTGAAATTGAAATCAAATCTTTTTTTTAGAAATTTGCATACCCTTTATTTCTTCGAGAATTTCCTTAAGGAAATCGTCAAAATATACCCAGTACCGTGTGAGCGATATCGGGTACATTTTGAAGATTTCCTAAAACTTCTTCGGTGAGGGCCTATAACCACCGCTGTGTGGAGAACTCCGGGATCTCCAACGGAACTCAATCGGAGTTCTCTAAAAGCTGTGACCTGTTTGGGTATTTACGATAGTGCATAAGAACACATATCGTCATCCCTCCCGGGGTCGCTGGCTGGACAATTCAAGCTGTCACTCTTGCCACCTGCAACTTTAGAAGCCCCATTTTCACCCAAGCAAAAGATACTGTAGCTCTAATTTAGTTCCGAGACTACAAAGACAAGAAGTTTATCTACTAAGTTAAAGCTTGGTGATGGCTGCGCTACTTACACTTTACATTAAATGTTATAAGTACTCGCGTAAAATTAATTGAAAAACTCGTACATGAAATACGTAAATTATCAGAAACTTCAAACCGTAATACCCCAGCGTTGCGATACATATACATATTTAAAATAATATATTATAATTTCGTAACAGACATTTTGTTATTTTATACAGACTAAAACAAACGGGGGTTACTTTGTGCAAACGAGACGAATAGAGTTCTACGTATGTATGTATTATGTGATTACGTATTTATATATCACAATCCACATCATCATCAAATTAGTAGAACAAATACAATTAAGAGTTCATTTGTTTATTTATCACAATATTTTATATATATTTTAGTACTTAGACAAATTAAAGGAGATTCGTGGTAAAAGGAAAGTAATCCCTACAATTTATTCAGGATGGATGTTTTCATTACCATTAGTTATTCAAATGTCAGACAATTATATTACTCAACATTTTTTCTCTTCGATTGTGACATTTTCAATCTCATATATTTCGTTAAATATCCTCAATTACCACGAAATCAAATAAAATATGAATCGAATATAACAGCGCTGGGAAACATTAAACATCTGAAATATGGCTCTGATTGTTAAATACATTTGCGATTGTTTTATTCCGTAATTCATTGTCGTTGCGTAATATTTTCGAAAGTCAAAGTTAATAAATTGAATAGCATTTAATACTGACAAAAGCCGGCTCTGAATGAATTTTAATGAGTGTTTCATTTATTCATAACATTTTCAAAAAATATAAAATTTTTCTACCAATTGTTCAAGGAAACCGGCTGAAATGTTTTAAATTAACATTTTATGGTATAAATGTTAAACGAAGTCTTTCATTACGGAAGTACCGTACGAACTTGGTAATGATATCACATGGAAATATCTATCAACGAAGTTATTTGATGATTATTTATCTTGGAACCGAACCTAGAAAACCCAGTGTACTATACCTAGTATCAATGTAATAGTACTATAGTATTTCTTTTTTTTATTTGATGGAGTAGCAAACGAGCATGCAGTCCACCTGATGGTAAGTGACATCTGATGCAAATGGACATCTGTAATCTACCCCAGATAAGACTAGAATCCTACCTGAGGTCGACCATAGATGCTACCCCAGAGGACTAAGTTGGAATGCATCGATAAGTAAGTCTCCCTTACGACACCCTTCAAACCAGAAGACAGCGGCGCTTATTATTAGGCGGAAATAGATGTGGCGGTGGTGCTGCCGGAGTTGAACCACAATGGGTTCTACCACCTTACGCCTTACCTTACTAATAGTAGTAATAGTAGTGTAGTAGTTGTTGTAGTTATAACTACACCACGAATGCACACTATTTCACTGTCAAACGATCGAGCCTTCAACTGCTCGAATTGCATAATAGACGTAAACGATTATTGATGCGAATCTACGGGCAAATTGGGTTAACTACGGAATATCAGTAACTTCACCTATCAGGGTAACTTATGTGGAATTTAATAGTACTAAGTTTCGTTATTTTTATATAGCATTGGAAACGAGTTCGTAGACATCTATGATCTACTATATAGAACGTATTCTACCTGAAATCCATACCGTCTATATTAATGATGTTCATCATATGAAATTCACGTAATTATAATAACCTCGTATAATGTTACCTGTGACATATTGTAAATTAATACCTACATATAAACAAGAACAGTAAGATTATATAATTTTAGGAATAATGAGATAATTTAACTAATATTTCATTCAGCATTTTATAAATATAGTTTATAGATTTTATTTTATCCAAATGATGTAAATAATTAGTTTAGTGTCCGAGGGTTACTACCCAGGTACATTTTTAATCAGTTGGCTCGAAAAACGTTTCCACACTTGTGAACTAAGTTAGAATACCTCGTTTTAATCCGGTTTTACCGTAACCTTCATAACAAAACACGACAGCTTAAACACTGCTGTTATTGGGTAGAAATAGGCGTGGCGATGATCTCTCCAGACGGGCCGGTACTTCTACTTTTTATTAAAAACATTTATTGTAAACGGTTTCAGTTTCTTTTCAATTAACTGACCCTTATAAATAGTAAATCAGGCTAATGAATACCTTATTTACTCACATGAGAACCCAAAACATTTACAAGGAATAAACGTAGCGAAAAATATGCCAATGGTAATACAACAAATCTTCCGCTTGCTCGAGCAATTGTGTGTGATCAGCTGTGAAGATCTTTCTGAAATGGCGAGTCTCGGGAGATAACATTGGAGACAAACATTTTATCTCAGGAAAATTGTCCTGAAGGAAGTGTATAAAGCTGGAAACAAAATTATTATTGCATTGTGGTCGGAATATTTTTTTATGAACCTGAAGGAGCAAACAAGCCTGCAGCTCACTTGATGGAAAATTATGCTGGTGACTATAACTTCCGTGGATACTAAATAGCTCTAAATGTAAACTCTAAATAGAATTGCGTTCATACATAAAGGGGGTACAGATGAGTTGCTAACTAGAAGATTTAGTTCAACCGAAGTGCCATGACAATCCGGTTGAAAAGACGTGTGAGGCATGAGGTGGTGACTGCGCAATTAAATGAAGATCAAACAATTAATGCCCGTTACTGATAAAATGAATGTATCTATCTAATTTTGTATCATGAAAATCGAAATTTGGTAAGAAAAAAATTGGACACATTGATTAACGGACGTAAAAATGTACAAGGTTGGTGGATATCTTAGACCTGAACCGTTAGTATGAGTTTTTTACGTTAGCCCATACTTCTCCTAGCAGCGCATACTGTAAAATCTTTAGTTCCGATAAATTCCGTAGGGGCGCTGCTAGTAGAAGTATAGGCCAACTCGTTAACGAAGATCGAGTCGCTGTAACGTAAAAAACTCATACTAAGGGTACTGTTGAAAATAAATGTTTATCTTGTATATCGATTATTGTTCTTATGATCTCTGGACGACCTGCCCCTAACCCATAATATATGGCCATGTCCTTTAGTTTAATGCGAGTTGTTCTTACTTTCTACGAGACATCCTAAGTCTCTCTAGTACTAAATAAGTGTCTTATATAAGATATATTTGTCTATTTATCTTTATTTTGCTTCGCGAAATGGGTATGCAAATGTTTCTTTTAGAACATAATTTTTCATTCATGAACATAAAAGGATTTCATTGTAACGCTATAAGTCAGACGAGCCCCGTTTTTCTAGCCTTTTAGTTATTTCAGTATATTTTGTTATCATTAAGAATTAATGTTAACAAGCACATTTACATTGATATACATTATTTACAAAATTCTGTTTTTATCAAAGGTTGTAGAACGCTTTGTGTAATTAATTTAGAGGCCAATCATCAGCATGTGGCATCATGCGATATCATCACGACGAGGCTCATTGCTAAACCTATTTCTGTCTAATGACATCAGTGTTAAGCGCTACTGTAATCTGGTTGAAGGGTATGGTATGGACATAGTTATATAAGGCGTTCTAACTTAGTCTAGGAGTGGCAACGCATCTTTGATCGACCTTGGGTAAGATTCTTATTCATAGGATGTTCGGTATTGGAATTGGTATTGACACAGTAACCTGCAGGACCTGTTTAAAGTCATATGTACTACATACTCTTTGAATTATAAGTAGGATTCTATAAAATAACAAATTAAAGAGACCTTATTAAACTAAAAAAAACAGTGGGCAAGTACACAGACTGTTTTAAAAAAAACAATGGGTTATGAACCTTTCGTACAACATAATACAATTTATTATAAAAACCATAATGCAATCTCCTTATTATATGTATCTCTCGTTATACATAGAATTATAGTTCATTAGTTATGTTTTAAGCCCTTTGATTTCACAGAAATTTGAACAAAGTGGATTAATTCTAACTAACAGACATTTAACAGAAATAGAAATCCATGTTGTCACAGCGCCTCGCTCCTTCCACAATTAAGTTCTAAAGGCAAGGTAGTTTCTGTCGTAAAAGCGTTACAATATTAAAACGTTTCACACCGAATGTGTTTATCGTAAGTTTTACATAAAATCATTGAATTAATTGGTTGGTAACTAATTAATTGACGTAAAATGATCTAAGTTTTAGTGCAGAAAAATATGATTTTAACTAATATCGACGCGGAAGGGATACAATTTGTAGCGGGTTTTCACAATCTTTAGACAAATATTTCAAATTAGCCGCATAGACTTTGATCACGGCAAAATTAAAAACCCCAAAATGTATATTGCTATTTTTATTCGAAATTTTTGGTATGTATTTATGTTTATGAATATCAACGGACGAGTAAAATATTTATAACCGAATTTATTCTTTCTTGGGTACCTAATACTGTTGTGGTAAAATTTTATTGTCAAAATTAAATATCGTGGATGGTATTATTTTATGGTAATATTTTATGATTTGCGACATAATCGTCGGAATTAGGGATAAAAATTTATTGTCGCGGGAAAGTTTATTCAAGTTACCAAATTACGATTACAATTACCGCACGACGCCGGTTACCGGTACAGGTACCATAACGGTTTACCGCGCGTCATCTGAAACGCCTTTTGAAGTAAATGAGCATTAGGACAGCTAACAAGATTTCAATTTGAGCGAGTGAGTGGAACAAAGTGAAATAGGAACGACTTTTATAAAATGAGACCGGCAGAACTCAGTACTCCTAGCATTCTAAGGCTTATATTGTAATAGTACTTGTAAATTTATTTGTAAATTAGGCACAGATTCATGAGATGTTAATCTTTTGTGATTATTTTAAAGACATCATAAAAAATGATACGTACTTATTTAGGTTTTTTTGACTATTAGTATACTTATTGTTTATTCTGTATAAACAATAATGAAATGTACTTAAAGTAATTAGCCATGTGCAAGTAGAACCCGTAGTACACGTAGGTTTCCATACCATGAAATGTCTGTTTGTAGATACTACAAAAAATGTTATCTTTTTATAGTACTAGAAGAAATGAATAAATATAAATCGCGTGTAATGAAATAAAAGTACATTTAAAATAAAGAGGATTGTTATTATTATTTACCAATTGTAGTTAAAGTGGTCACAGTAATAAATCCACTGTGGACATTTAAACCGTTATTTCAGTTCAATAGTGAGTATGAAAAATGCCGAAAAATACCGGTTTGTTGTATGAGGACTACTTTTCTGTTTTTTTTTTATATTAAAAATAAAAAGTCTGCCTATCGGTAGATAGAGCTATGCAACAGACGCACAGACTGCTAAAGCTTGGTAATAGAGTTTTACCCTTTCAGTACGGAAACCTAAGCAAAAGAACAGCAGAATTACCGAGGAGTAGGTATTGTAGCCATTATATTCGTAATGTTTTTTTTGCGTGCGCATAATAAGTATACGATCGTTTGCGCTTTGTACGAAGCTTCTGTTTAATAACAGAAATCAGCCTAACATTGTATGTTTCTCAAAATTACTGTAATGTTTCTTATTTTTTAATTTGTAATATAGAAAGAGCAAATCATCATGCTATCCGTCTCACGGTAAGTGGTTACTACGGCTATTTTTAATCAACCCCAGATAACATTAGTCTTACCTGAAGTTGCCCACTGTAGGCAACTTAGTCCACTTAGAACACTTAGTCCTCAGGAGAACTAAATTGGAACGCCTCGGTACGCCCCCCTATCACACGTACAAAATGTTCGGTATGGAGTGGCAATGACTACTGATTAATGGCTGATGATTACTTAGAAAAAATGCTGGTTTGTTTCTTTAATATTGAAGTGAGAAAAAAGTATGTCCTGTCTAAAAAGGTTCGCTCCATAAGTGATATGACATGACTTCGACAATGTATATTCGAGTATTGAAAAAGTTCGATGTCTCTGGTCTTACCTCTGACCCAAAAAACTCCTTGCGGCTTTACATAAATTCAACGTTATCTCCTACAGGACTTATCCGTAATTTGTATCCTCCTTCGCATTTCGGGGTTTCCTTTCCACCTTTTCAATATTTTACACAATTATAACCTTAATTTTCTTTCGTTTCGCTTTGTCTTTTTCCTTGAATATTTCTTAATACACGATAAATATTTAACGTGTATTAAGAAATGTTAGATATTCTTTGAAATTGTATACATCATAATATAACGTTTTTAGATAAAATGAACTCTTAACACAGATATTTTTCAAAAAGGTTTTTTAATATATTGTCAGAGTTATATAGAACGACAGTAGATAATTATACATTACGCTTAATATTATACTTATACATGACACGTTAGTGTCGTTTTCTATTATTTGCTGGAAATAGCAAAGGCGCATGTAGTTCACTTGAAGGTAAGTAGTAATTGCCACCCATGGATAATTGTAATCAATCCCAGATAAGATTAGAGTCCCATCGATCGGTCACAAATACGTCACTACCCCTGAGGACAAAGTTGGAACGCCTTAGATAAGTACATCTCTCTTCACAGCCTTCAAACCAATACAGCAACACTTTAGACTGTGTTGCGGTCGTACCTCCAGAGCCAAATCGCAAAGGGTTCTACCATGTTCGAGAAACAATACGAACAACAGAGAAACAATATTGTCACTGAGCGTTTACATTTCCGTATTTCGGTCCCCAAACAATCAAATACAATTCCGATAATAGAAATTCGTTTCAGAGTAAGACATTTACAGATTTTTCGATTAAGGTAATAGAAATGTATGTATTTTTAGAGTAAATTGAAACGAAATTGCTTTGGGAATACCGGGATCTGCTATCATTTATCAATGAACTGCCCTCAGGAGATACGGAGACGAGCAATTTTGAAAATGATTTCGACCTTTTTTTATTTTTCATACTATGTCACTGGTCTTAAACTGATTTGCGATATCGTTTCAAGAATTCACTTTCTTTATTTTCAGTATTATAAGTATGTATAGAATATGCTTATTTTTTTATTTCAAAAATGTTTTATATTAAGTAACATTAAATGTATTTTTATAACAGACGATTTTTGAATCTTCAGTTTTTTTTCCACGTAATTAACTATTATTATTAAATGAAATTGTTTCTTTTTAACGTTCTTAAGAGTTTAAGAGGAGGAGTAGGAATATTAAGGAGAGTTCTCCTTAATATTCTGAAAATGATGTAGTCTATTTGCAGTTCATGAATCACTGTACAACGCCGCAAGTTGGCAACTTCAAAGTTTCGTTACGAGCTCTTTCCTCGTCTCTTGTAATTTACAAAATGGCATAGACAATTTCTTGACAAAATGGCATAGAATCCCAAGATTGACAAACGTTGGAAGAGCTTTTTGGTGCGGTCGGTGACCGTCTGTGGTAGTCGTGCATTACGTAGAATTACGGAACGTCCATACGGAAGCCGACTTAAAATACATCACGGATAGAACAATGCGCTTGTGTAATACGACACAAGCACATTTTCAAAGAATGATATCAGCCTTACTGATGAGTGTTAAAGATTTGCAGAAGTTCATTGAATTCTATAGAATAAAAATAGGTCGTCAAAGCGTTATATTACTTTATTTGTAATACAGTCAAAAATAAATATAACATTACGTTGAAGATAGAATGAAAGTGAATATTTCTCGCGAAATGTGTATAATAAATAGAAGCTCGCAGTAGAATTTTTACAGCTTTTGTTATAAAATAACACATTCCGTTATAATGCTACCCCAAAGATACGTAAATATTAATCTTTGTTATGAACTTCTGCTCGTTTAAAAATATACTACAGAAAGTCTAACTCACTAAGTGTCTAGGTTAATTACATTTTCAACATAGTCCTTGAGGATTAGCAACGTAAAATTAACCTAAAAATATGGCTTTATCTGATACGTTATGTTCGAAGTCCGTACATAAAAATGTGTACAAGAAGGAATCTGGCAGCAAGCTCTCTTTATGGTCGTAGTCGATTAGTCGCCTCCTCAACCATTCACTGGAAGGTAGAACTTACAGGATCCAACAGATCCTGAGATGTCTACTACGACCCTATTCGATGTTGATTAAGAATGGCCATCGAAGGTAGTAAAGATTTACTATCAGGTAGGCTGAACGCTCATTTGCTGCTGTGAAGTGGCCTGTGTACAATATCTTTATTATATACAGATATAATTAGAAACTTTTCCTAAAGTGTACACATTCTTAATCCGAAAGACTGGAAGGCTGAGCACTAATTAAATAATAAGCGAGCAAGAACGTAACGGAAGTTTGTAAATACTTAAACAAGTGAAAAGTTTTCGCTTCAGTTTGCCTTAGTTACTCGAAAGCGCCTAGAGCTTAACCTGACTTCGACCATAAAACTCACTATATATATAAAAATGTAATGCTGTTCGTAAGTCTCGCTAAAACTCGATAACGGCGAGAGAGATTTGGCTAAAACAGTAATTTGTTTTCCCATACAAATAGTTTCTAGATCTGTCTAATAGGTGATGTTCACAGTTTAGTTATTCGATTTTGACACATTATTTAATTTTTTAACCGACTTCCTTCTCAGAAGAAGAAGGTTATTCGTCGCGTATATATATTTTTATGTTTGTTTGGGAATTGGTTTGGGAATTGAACCTTCATTGTATGCTGCCAATTTCACATGGGGTCTCATTTCGTGAAAATTTGACAATTTTCGTCTGTATTCCTGGAAAATGGGAAAATCTCGGCCGACCGACCGACCGCTCAACCCATCGATGAAAAGATATATATTTTATAACATTTTTGTCGTATTATCATTTAAGCTTTGCAATCTAATAGGTCTCAATGACGCTCGAGTAAATCCCCATTTAGCATCTTGGGCTCCCCTACTAACAACTTTCAACTTTGTTCACATATCTTCCAAAATTTCTACTAGATGGCGTTATCTAGGAAACAAATAGTGTTAATAGGGTGCGGTTGTAAGCACTTGTTCATAATGTTAAATGTTCTATGTTAAATGTTATGAGAACTTTTATAAAATCCATTTAATGTACGGTACGATACGAAAGAAATTGCGAGATTTCTGTGTACGTGTATAAAACTAGTTTTCCACCGACAAAGTGTAACTTTAAGAGCTTATTCTTCTTTTGACATTCTCTATTACATTCTTTATTACTCTATTATTATGACCATGCTATCTTAATCCTATTTGCCCTCTAGCGATAAGAGCTAGAATTAATTTACAGTTTTGAACACGGTTTATGCGTAGAGTAGCATTCGAGGAGGTGTAAGTGTAATTCAGTAGATGTCAGCACTTGCCTTGATTTTTTTAATAAATATTGTAAAACACAATGTACCTCTCTTACACAATTTTACGAATGGACGATACAAAATGATTTAATTAAACTTTTTTTTTTAAGATTAAGATTGCAGACTGCAAACGCTTGCATTCTACTTTAGTGGTCATACACATCTGTAATTAGCTCCATAGGCACAAAGATCTAATCTTATCTAAATCTCTTCTGAAGCAGATGATAGATGATAGATGGTTGTCGCATAAACAAAAACAACTTCACGTTAAAAATAGGTGTGGCGGTGGTCATTTCCCGGTAACCTTTCGGTAGGTAGGTACTTGTTCTGCCACCTTTCAATTTTATATTTATGTTTAAATTCTCGACAACAATTGTAAAATTTGCAAAGGAAAGTGGAGCTGAATCTATCCCCTTCAAAACGGTGCCTTTTAAATTCCGTTATAGAACTAGAGATAT
>DWRA01005054.1:0-10247 GCA_018250295.1 Spathilepia clonius
TCCATGGGCGGCAGTTGCCACTTACCATCAGGTGGACTGCATGCTCGTTTGCTATTCCAATGTATAAAAAAAAAATAATAATACTATAATGGATGTACAGTTACACTAAAAATAGAAAACATTAATTAACAGCTTTTATTTGTTTCAAAGGAAATGAAGTGAGTGCGCAACGTCCTTATTTTTTAATTACTAGTTGTCCTGTTTCCTGTTGACTAACCAATTGTGTATACTTTTTCCACGGGACGCCAATTAGAACATTGCGTGCTGGATTGTACCCGTATGTAACTAATTACACTATCAGCACAGAATTGTTACTGTTAGCGCCTATTAGGCTGTTAAATGTAACGGCTTGTTTGAATTAGTGTACTTTTTAACGGAATCTTGCAAAAAAGTTGGTGTTTATCGGGGTTTTCATTTTTATGTCTCATTTTTTCATAAGTTTGTGACTTTACCGATTTGTGGTTAGAAAAGTCCGTACTATTTGGATCAGCGTGTGAATGAACCAATAATATGAAAGATGTGACTTAATATGCTATCCATTTGACTAACTTTATAATCTTTAGATTAGTTAAGGTCACAATATGTACATGGCCTTTATTGACCGTATGGTCTTGGATGTGCCTTGTACGTGCCTATAATATATCATATATACCCTTTAAACTAAATACGGCAGCATTTAACACTGCTGAAGGCACAAGTAGTTGCGCTGCTATCTGCAGAGTCGCATCTTCAGAATAATTATTACAGTGAAGAAATCATTGTGTATTTATTATATTCATATAATAGGTATTTATTATCACCTGAAGTTTCTTTGTAGGCATATCAACAAAACAATAAATGAATATATTTCAAAATTTGTATATGCCTGGGTAATTTTTTTCAGTTTTAATATTGTACGTTTATATTGAACCCCAACGCAGCTGGCACTTGTACCAGGTTTGCTCCCGAAATTGGGGGATTAGGTAACGTTCCCCACAGCGGCAATACTGTAATAAGTGTAATACCTATTTTGTGTGTTCAAGTGTTTGTTTAGGACTGTTACATCCCGTTATTTCGCTTTCAAGTACACACGATTTTGGTGTCACCAGCATCGTATTATGATAAAATAATGTTGTCTAATATTTATGATTAAACTTTTACTGTTTATTGATGTTGCTGTGTTGCTGAGCGGTTGTCTAGGCTGTCATCCTAAACAATAATTAAATAAACAATGAAATTGGTATAGTTAATATATCAGCCAGTCACTGAATATTTTTTTATTATCGAAGTAGATAACGAGCACGCAGCCCACTTGATGGTAAGTGGCTACTGCCGTCCACAAACATCTGTAATAAGCCTTAGATGAGATTAGAGTCTTATCTGACGTTGGTTCCGGATGCGTTGTTACCCCTTAGGACTAAGTTGGGTCGCCTTGGATTGTACGTCTCCCTAACCATATCTTTCAAAGCGGTTCACAGCGTTTAACTCTGCTGTTTTTACGCAGATATGGGGGGCGGTGGTGCCTCCGGAGTCGAACCAAAGGTTCTACCACCTTCAGAAAAAATATTTATAAGAATATAAATGTTTTATCCTCATATTTCCTGTAGCAATATTGTTAAAATTCTCTGTACAAGAATCTTGTTTACTGCAATTAGCCCCCCGTGGCTTCGTGACGTTGTTACGTCTCAATTTGCTACTCGTATTATGCTTTGGTATTACAATTTGTAACCATTGAAGAGATTGGCGACATTCAATAAATCATTTCTAATAATTTCTTTTGATATCTCACGTAGGTACAGTATTAGGTATATACTCTGTTAGCCGTTTGGCTTCTGTTTCTTGCTATCTTTAAGCATTTTTACTAAATATTTTTTTATCAGCTTTTGTTTTCTTTTGGAGTAAAAAATTTGTCACAATACCATGGAGTTACGTGGTATAAACTCCCAATATCTCCACGGTTATGTACTGTAATATGATGTAAAGGATCTGATATGCAGATGGTTCCAGGTTCAATTAATGGGAACTTAGAAATGTAAATAAGGAATTTAGTTTTTCGTCCAGTTTATGCAGCATTGCTTGAATTCATAACACAGGCAATCCCAATGTAGAGCAAAGCTAGAAACATTATATTATCATAGCCAAAAACACTACTGTTCACAAGTTTGATCACATTCACTCCCATAACAAGTGACCCTACTCGTTAAAAGAATCTAAAATTATAATTCAAATATTCCCTAGCCATTCTAAATCCCTTAGGGAAGTTAGTTGCCATTATATTACAGAATCTCGCTTCGATCCAGCTAAATGGACCGTTATCACCGCCAGACGGTAGGGAGAGACTGTTGACAGGAACTAGGGGCAGACGAATATATCTACCCTCCATCTTATTCATTTTGCTGTGTTCATACCTTTTATGGCCACTATGGTATCTCGCGATTTATTTAATGTTACATGCGTGCGTTTTCTTTTTGTGTAAAGAGCTGTAAAAGGTCTCAGTTGAGGTTTTACTTTTGTTATACAAAGTTGGCTAGTTGTTGAAGAATATTCACGGCTTTTTATTAGACTTGTGTTTTTCCTCATATTGATCGAAATGTAAGTACTTATTTATAGCATTAAACAGACATGCAGTACGCCTTTTAATATGATGGAGTAGCAAGGTAGCTTTGCTAACCCTGAGGACTAAGTTGGAATGCCTCGTTAAGTTTATCTCCCTTACCACACCCTTCAAAGCAGAACACAGCAGCGCTTAACACTGCTGTTATTAGGCAGAAATAAGTGTGGCGGTGGTGCCGCCGGAGTCGAACTACAAAGTGTTCTACCACCTTTAAAACCAAAGAATTCTACATTTTTTTTAATATACAACAACATACTTCTAAATAGCGGATGGGCACGGTTACATTTTTTCCACATGGTTCTTCAACTAATTAAACTGAATCCAATAGGAACTTTCATTCATATCGCAGATATTGCAGGGCATTTGCATCGTGTATTCGTATTAGATTATTCGCTTTCAATGATTGGAAATCTCTACGCTCCATGTAACATGCCTACGAGTGTGATTAGTTATATACGATTCTTTATAATCCAATTAAATTTTCTGTTTCATAAAATCTATTTTAAGCGCTGGTATAGGTTCAGATGATAGGGTAATGAGACATTTATATTAAGCAATCCTACCAAGCCCTCAAAGGTGGCAACGCCACTGTAACCAACATCAAACTTTAATACTATTTGAAGTTATAAAATACTATGTCTGGCTACCACTTATCATTAAATCGACTGACTGATTAGTTACCACGCCAATTCAGTAAATAAGCTTATTGTTACATAAACGTCAAATAACATCTACAACTATATCTACATAAAAAGATTAAAAAATTTTCTATGATATTCTATACAAAATATTTACCACCATGCAGTGAAAGTCACAAGTTTAATTCAATCGTTTCAAATATTGAATTGACCACGAAAGGAGGTGCATTTACAATTAAATAAAAAGAAAGTTTTATTTTAATTTTAAAATAATATCTGTTTTTTTTTATTTTTCACAGCGTCATTCAATCATACATATTTTCGAGTTGTAAATCATATTTCATTATATTTACCGTACCTGTACACCATATAGTAATTTAACGCTAAAGTTGTACAAACATTACCATCGTTAAAACGGATATATCCACTATATAAATGCGAACAGATTAATCAAACAGCGACCTCGTCAGCGCCACGCAGGAACATGGAAACGTTAATGAAATACTCCGTTTGACTTTACGAAATTGACTCCTAGAAACTGGATTTCTGCACGAAGTTCAAACTGTCCCCGACTGAGGAAAATTACGCTGAATCGTGTTACGCAAACAACACGGACTGCAATTATTCTGCAACGAAAGTCAACATCAAAAATATATTACATTTATGGTGGAAGCTAGTTCGATTCCGTTAGTACCACCGCCACACTTATGCCTAATAACTGCCTAATAATAGTGTTAAACGGTTTTGAAGGGTGTGTTAAGAGAGATATACTTATTCGAGTCGTTCCAATTTAGTCTTCATCCGTCTACCATGCCGTCTACCTGCATCTGTCATCAATTCTATATAGAACAGGGGTTTTACCTGAAGCCGATCACAAACACGTTGCCACATTTAAGGACCAAGATGGTTCCCTCATATGTAAGTCAGCCAGCATTTACACCATTCCACCTAACTGCTGCTTCGCCGTTGAAATAAGTGTGGCGGTGGTTCCTGGTCAAAGCATACTAATGCTACAACCTTTAAAAAAACCGTTAGTTACTACAACTACAACACAGGAAAAAGTGGGATTATAAGTGCAGAAAGAGTTTATTTATTAATAATTATCTTATTACTATTAAAAGGAATTATTTCAGTAGTCTTATAATAATATTCCAAACTGTTGCCGATTGTATTCAAAATTAGTTTTCCTGAATACTTCCAGTTTCGATTTCAAGCGAAACTTGAGACTTTGTTTTATATTATCTCGCATGATTACGAATGATAATGACATAATCTCAATAAAATCGATTTGACCGCAAGATGATGAAGTGGCCACACGCTCAACCGCAAGATATCGACGTCGGCATGGGAATATCATAAACTGCGATTAAAACCTTGTCGTCGCTCGGTTTTACGACTAGTCCGTGTACTCGGTGTCGGCAGGCGATTTATTGCAAACGGTATGTGTTTCACTACGAAAGAGAAAGTAGGTGGGATGAAGCTTTATTATTATTATTAGTTATGTGAAATAGATGTTTTCTATACAACTGTTGCTGCATTTCGCGGGACAGGAGAATTCCTGTATATATATAAATAAACTATTGTTTTTTTTTAAATATCTGTGGATGTATTATAGGTACAATTTATTAAATAGTTTTTTTTCGTAAATGTATGTATATTCACTTTAATTCAAGTATATATCTATTTTTTTTTCAATATCACATAATCAGGGGTTGGTAAATACAAAACATTTATTTTAAGATGTTTAAGTCTATTTGTGATATTTTCGTGAATCCCGTTCCAACTTTATCTATAGGAGTAGGAACGGGTCTTTTCTCTATTTGAAACCGATATATTAGGGGTCTAAATACCAACAAGTATCAGTTTCTGCTTAAAACGAATAGCAATACATACATACAATTTATCAGCTTTTTGTATCACCCAAAAGATTAAAAAGAAAGGTAAAATTGATAAATTCTGGAGACAATGAGTTACGTTTTTGCAAGTACAACTTTCACAAGCTTCTGCGTTTTTTTTTAATTGTATAGATTTTATAAATAAAATTATATAAATTTCTTCATTAGCGGGCACACACCCCGTCGCCTATCTCTTACTGCTGGCAGAACGACTAGCACTCGTTCCGTGCTTCGCTGGTTGCAACAATGAAATACCTTACACAGGCACATTACCCTGCCAGATACCGCTATTGTTAATGTATTAGCTCGTAAATTGTCCTCACAATCAGTCATACAGTTGGGCTATGCCGCTACATAATTTTCTTTGCGTTTTCATGGGTCACATAAAATCCCATTTTTCATAATGTTACTTGGTTACCTCAACCTCGTATAATATATTACCATAATACACATTTATATTAACTTAACTGTAAATAAATGGCGTTACAGTCAGATGTAGGGTCTAAGCGGTTGTTTCTTTTGAATATTCTAATGATCGAGATATAGGAAAAATATCACGTTAAGTGTGGGCGGCGATCAAATGCTATTTTGCTGTGGAGTAACCATTTAAATTCATTTAATAATTGTATTTTAAATATGCAATTGATTATGATTAATGATTAAGATTTAGTACACTTCAAACGGTGTCCACTCAAGGTATGACTTTTCATACAAATTTTAAATTAATAACTATATGTACCTCTCCACATGATGCCACAATGCATGTGACGAAATGCTACTTTGGCATACTTTGCAAATTTAATAATTTACATAGATTTATGAAGTACAAGTAGCAAGCATGTAGTCCACGTGATAGGAACTATCTAGGCAAAGACCTCATGATAATCAACCCCAGTTAGAATTGGAGTCATACCTCAGGTGAGCCAGTGTTGCGCTACAAGGGGTAGCCTCAGACGTTAAGACGAACTCGGACTGCGCCGTATAAGTGTCTCTTCCTTACCACACCCTTTAAATCAGGACATAACAGCATTTAATACTGACTTATTAGGCATAAAATGTGACATAATACTGACTTATAAGGCACAAAACGTGTGACGTTCGCGTCCCGGAGTTGAATTACAATCGAACAGCGAAGAGTCTACTATTTTATTTACTAGTTCTATCACTGTATTAGATATGATGTTTTTCCAAGTTTTCAAGGTATTGCTTAGCTCTTAGACCAGAAAATGATCACGTAATACGGAGCTCTACTAACTGTTTAAAGTCAGTGTAGTCAGTAGTCCGTAATGCATGTTATTTGTGACATGTTGGCAATTGTATAAAGATTATGCCTATTACGTCTATTGTGGCAGTATTATACTTAACTTTTCAGTTCATGCAATTACGTTTGTAACAAATTGTTATCGTTTTTAGAAAATAATACCTCTTATGAGCATGACTTTGAACAGCACCATAGTTAGGGTTAACTGTTTTGTGGGTTATGAAGTCTTTTTAGAAAATGTTGTCACTTAATAGGTTTTTGTGATATTAATAAATAACTAACTTTAATTTTACGCGGCCTAACTTCTCTTTAAATTATGTCAATTAAGTATATGACTCTAGATTACTATATATGATTTTAGGTTAATAATATCGTGGAATTGATACATTTTATTATATAACGGGTACTCACGATACGAAGTTTTGATTTCTTAGTTGCTGATATTTCGACCCAGTTGCATGGATCGTGGTCACGGCGGCATACCAAAATGTAAAAAGAATAAAAGTTTTCGGGATATGAATGAAACAAAATATCGATTTAATTCCGAATGAAACAAAATATCAATTAAGGGAAAACAACTGCAATCAGAGCCGGGAGCGAAGTTAGTCGTGCAATAAATCTATCTATTTGCGAACACAAAGCCAACTCCTCTATTATCCTTGGTAGAACTCAATATGTTCTAGTTATGGTAGCTTTAGTTATATGCCTCACTACTTATTGAAAAGTTGATACTTAGAAACAAGTTGAGTTTTGTATAGGAAGCTGCATTGTTCTCAATAAGGCTTAAGCGCCTTTGAGGAGTCCATAATAGGCGAGCTTCGACAGAAATGCGGCTGATGCTTTGATCCCGAAACTTAACTAATACAATACCTCGTCCACTATTTCTACTTGATGATAATATGCCATCAATTTCTGCGTTAGTGGCAGTTAAAGTGCATGAAACAATGCCATATTTGTCAGCAATAATGACACTGAGACCGTGAAAATTAGTGCCTAAATCAGTTTCTTATAAAAAATAGTTTGTTTTTTATACGATGGAGGTAATTCTATAGGTATATATTAATTAGTTTATAGTAAATCAGATATACTTTCGGGAGACATCAGTTGCCTATGTTACAGGTTCTAGGGTTCCGTAGCCAAATGGCAAAAATCGAAACCCTTATAGATTCGTCATGTCTATCTATCCGCCTGTCCGTCTGTCCGTATGTCACAGCCACTTTATTTGAAAACTATTAAGACTACAGAGTTGAAACATGGTAGGTAAGTGTATTCTGTAAACGTACTTTCGTACAAAAATAAAAACTATATTAAATTTAGGGGGGGCTCCTTCCCGCATACATGGAACAAAAACTCAAAAACAAAATTTCATCTTACCTACACGTGTGGGGTGTTTATAGAAAAGTCTTCAAAAATGACATTGAGATTTCTAAAACCATTTTTTCTCAAAGTCGATTGTTTGAGAGGTAAGCCCTTTCAAAGCAGTAAAATGGGTGTCCCCCCTGCAACTTTTAAACTAAGCGAGTGAATAATCTGGATTAAACATATGTTGTAGATGTCAAGAAAAACTTCCAACGAAAATTAGTTCGAAATAGATACGGTTGGCAGTTTTTGAGATATTTTCCAAAAACCGAATATTATAACTTTGTAATTCATACAAACACTATGGAAAACAAACTTATTTTGATAGTTGTTGTTTGTAAACGTAAGTTTCAATAAATATATTTTGTTTTGTCTGCTGCTATTTAATGATAATGCTACGGAACCCTTCGCCTGCGAGTCCGACTCGCAATTGCCAATTTTTTTGTATAACGGCCTCTTTTCGAACCACGCTGGATTATATGCCCGTGCGATTAAGTCTCGCCTACCGTATTAACTTTTGTAGCATTGCGTACGTCTTGAATGACTTAAAAAACACCAACAACTCCCCATTTTTAATAAAGACGTAATAAGTGTAGGTATGAGAGAAAATAATTTACAAAACAAACTTTCTTACATATTCCAGTATTCATTCATAATCATAATTAACAAGAATTAAACATTTTATGACAGGTGTTTGTAAAAATTACTCGAAATACCGCACAGGAAAATAAAATGCTGACACATACAGAGAGAACAAGGTGACAAGGTCACCGCAAGGTAAGAATTATGCAAAACACGCAAACACATTTTAAAGTATCGTGTAAATCAAGTAAGTCATCGAAAAAGCTAACCGTTAAAATGCTTTTAACTCTACATCTATCGTTCTGAGGTATTTTTAACAGACTTCCCAAAAGAAAGAGGTTAACTATTCGTCGCGTATATATTTTTTAAAAAGACAGCTCAGTCAGTCCGTGGATGTAAATGAACCCGTATAATTACTATTTTCTATCCAAAACTAGCCGACTATCAATTTTCAATTTCTTTTCACAATTAATAAAATAAATTCATGCATATTTTTGCAATATTTTGTGAGAAGTACTTGCTATTTTTCGTAAAAAACAATGCGGCAACCCTAGGTGCATACCTCGCACCCCCGGATTAAAAGACCGGATTTCAAACCTTAGATGCTTTAGCTGACTTACCACTTCCACATTCAGACATATTTTATCTGCTATTCGCCAACGATCGTTGTTGTCTCTCACGATCAACGGGTCATTATCGGATACCTGTGAGAGTGTGTATTTAGCTTTTATTTAGGAATTGGGACCATCAAACTACAGTGTAGTTTAACTTGAAAACACGCGATGAACATTTAGATAGGAGAACAAAAGTAAAGATAAAAAGATAGTTCTTTTGTAAGTTTAAAGTGTGACAAACACTTAACTAGAACTAGGTGAACAAACAGGAAACTGTAAATATTCGCAGGTTAAAGGGTGTCTAACGAACAGAAATAGACAGGATATTGTTCGTGTACACAAAGAAGATAGATACATATCAAATAGACATGATTTACGCAACATTTTAAGCTAGGTTTTTCTATAATGGAAGTAGCAAACGAGCATGCTGTCCACCTGATGGCAAGAAGCAACTGCAGCCCATGGCCGTATCTGCATGTTTTTCAATTTAATGCTTTTTATTAATTAACTATTAAGTAATTCTGTACAATTGTATTTACTTCAACGTCGACTCAATCCACCGTAGGGTGAGTAGTTAAGATTTATGAACGTAACAATCTCGATAGCTCCAAAAATGGTGTTAACCACTGCAAAATATTACTCGTTTAGTAGTATATTTTTTCACAATAATTTTCAATAATAAATTTGATTAAAGAATATGAAAAAAATTGACACTTAAATGCGTGAAATTTAAACAAGATTAATTTAAAGTAAGAAAGATAGAGTAGGCAGTATAACATTATAATGAGTATTAGAGTATTAAATCTCCAAGAAGACGTAAGTATGTACATAAAATATTTAGAAAGATTCATTCACAATACTTGGCACGACACGAAACGACGAAAAGTATTTATCTATCTACCTACTGACATGTGAGTGTTATACAATGTGTTTCAGCGCCTGACGGCATCTTAGATAAGCGCCGTACATACGATTACAACGAATACCGGTGTAGATTGTGGCTGTTCAACGATGATTGTGACTTTTGTTATCGATAGACCTTCAGATTTTTGACAGATATTATATAAGGAGTAAACAATATCTAAGGTGATGTACATACTAGTAAATCCCCATAATAACAGCGGAAGCGGTAGTGAAACGCTTCGTAAATCGAAGGTCGAAATTTAAACTGATTGGAAATGGTATGATTAAGGAGAACTAGGTCAACACAATTCACGATAAGCATTCATATTTTTATTGTTCATTTATAAATTGTTTAATGAATTGTTTGTTTGTTAATAAAAAAACTTAAATTAAATTGTCCCT
>DWRA01005055.1:0-10247 GCA_018250295.1 Spathilepia clonius
GGTAGATGCAATGATGCTAGATTAATAGTGCCGAAGACACAATTTTGCCCCCCCCCCCACCGATCTGCGCACAGGGCTGCAGCCCCTAAGGGTTAATCAGGCCCTGGTGGTATCCGCCGGTCGAGGCACATGGGCTCTACTATTTTTACACTATATCTCTATAATACTTGTCAAAAATTATAGAATTCTTACATTATCAGGTTGGAATAAGCACATCCCTCCTGGCTAACCTAATTAGGTCAGTCAACGTTGGAAATTAAGTTAGAAGTTAACCCTTTGTGGTTCGACTCTGGCGGCGCCGCTGCCGTACTTTTTCTGCCTTATAAAAGCAGTGTTAAGCGCTGCTGCATTTTGGTTTATAGGGTGTGGAACGGGAGACTGACTTTTTCGAGGTACTCCAACTCAGTCCTCAGGGGTAACAACGCATCTATGGTTGACTTCAGGTCAGATTATATTCTTATATGGGGTGGATTATAAATGTCCGTGGGCGGCAGTTGCCACTTACCATGGACTGCATGCTCATTTGCTACTCAATCACATAAAAAAAATGTATTTATCGTAATACTCGTATACGTATTCTAGCTTCAATGGTAGCTAGAAACTTTAAAATATTAAGTACTTAGGTAAGATCGTAACTTGTATGCAGACCACGTTTATGTCGCTGTGAGCGCATTTAAAATTGCATTTATAGGCACTAGCTCAGATCCACCTTCATACTCAAACTTGTTGTTTTTATGACTTTGAAGACAGCACTCGTAATTAAGCCTCCGGGAAATAGAAAAACAGGTTCTATTGTAATACAAAATTAAATTAAATGGAGTGATGTTACAAGGTAGTCTATTAAGTAGTGATTCTTCTGAGCTTTTACTAGATAGAAAATAATTTAATTTATTCTGATCAACAATGAATAGCAAGAAAGATCTCTCTATTCGCTTTTATATAAAAACAGGCAGATAAAGCAAGAAAGAAACTCTTAATGTCGTCGTATGATATTTAAAAATATGATGTTCGTTTTTGACATAATTATTTTTTGAAAAACTATATTGTGCGCGCCGTAAGTTTTTTATTTCTCTACGCGTGGGAAACATTACAAAGGTAATCAGTATTGTGGGAGCGACACAAGGTTATGAGGGATTTTTATCCGCCAACACTGCCCCGGTGGGCATCGTCAGCGCTATGTAGAAAACTCCGGTGTCTTTCGGGACCGGGTGAGCGAGCCAAAAATCTACTCCACTCCACTCGCAAACAATAATGTGATCATGTGACAAAATAATGAATCTTGCTGTAAGCAAATGCTGCGCTTTGAAAGATAGTTCGCTAGCGTTACGGTATGTTTGGTCCGGGAGATTTTATGACTTTAATTGTGATTTTTTCCATCTTTATTAATATATTTGATGTATTTTTTATTTAATTATTCGTGGGTTATAAATTATCAAGAGCTTGAATATGTTGCTACAAACTTCCACCCTGTGTGGAATAGGTAGGTATCACTTCGCCTGATCAGTCATAAATATCAATTTTCAAATTCCATCGTTACGTGTATATTCGAACAATATGAAAATAGAATATCTTCCTTTACACAAAACTGTTAACAAGTACGATAACAAGCAGCTATAGACCGCTGAAGTTTAAGTTGAGGTGTCACCTCGAGCATTAAAGTTTTACCTTCTGCATCCAACACACGACGCATCGCAGGGAATTTACGTTTTCTACGTATACATATAACACGCTTGTAAAAGTTTTCATTGCGCAGTTAAAATGCTGTTCAAGTTACGTGAGCTTTTGACGTCATAACATATCAGTCTTGCGCCTGAAGTTTGCTTAGTTACCCTGTTTCGCGCTGCTAACAAGCTATAAGTGATACAGGCAACATTTTTATATCCTTAGAGTCTCACTAGATGCACGTATGATATATTTTACTTAACACCATTAGTCTTTGCATGAGAAAATAAAATTAGGAAAACAAGCTTTCATCCTTTATCGCAGCTTCCTAGGTGTTGATTTTCGAAAAACTGTTAAAAAGGTATTTTATTTCTTGAAACACTGATTTTCAATTGAAGTGCTTCCAAGGCGATGTTTCTAAAGTTTCTATCCCTTTATGGGTAGAATATTAAAAAATGATTTAATTCGAGCCAAGTCATAAAACAACCCACTGCTTGAATATCATTTTTCTAGCTTTTGTAAGACTGCGAGTAGTCCTTTGATAGATAGACAGATAGATATATACTATCATATGTATTTATTAAAAAGCTTTTTTTTTGTCAGAAATAGAAACTTGAATTTTATTATTATAATAACAAAAGTTTGAACATTTCAAACGTATTTCGTTCGTGTATATTGTAGTGTATTGTACTCTACAGCACTTGTATTTAAAAGCTTTAATGTTGAAGTTAGAAACGGACACTTGAATTTTATTATTACAATAACAAGCAAGTTTACACATTCAAACGAATTTCGTTCATCTATACTCTAGTGAATATTTTTTTATTTTGTTACAAACACTACAATTTTAAAATTATAATAAAGATTTCACATTTCAAACGTATTTCGTTCGTGTATAATGTATTGTACAAGTACTTGTATTTAGTAAAAAACTTTTATTTTGTTAGACACAGACACTTATTATAATAACAAACAAACATGTATAAAACATTTCAAACATATTTCGTTCGTGTATATTATACAGGTATGGTATTGTACAGAAGTTACGAGGTCGTGACGTGCATAAATCGATAATTTCAGTGGAGCTGATGTGCAGTGGCCTGTCGATTGCACAATTATTGTAATTAGCGCGCACTTCCGGACGTCGCGTCAATCGGTCACAACTTTCCTATACGAGGGATGAAAATTACGAAGCTTCATGGATAATTGGGTTCATTTATTTCTACAAACACTGCGTGTCGGACACGTGTCGTGGCAGACAAAATAATATTTTATAATACATGCGTTGTGTATATCTACCGTAAAGCCGCGTTGGCGCGAGTCGTGCCTGTAAAAATATTGTGTAGGAAAATATGATGAACACTTATTAAGCTTAGGATTTATCTAAAGACTTTGAAGGTGCCTGGCACGGGGAAGACAATAAAAATGTTTTCATCATTAAGATAATACGTAAAGGGGTGTTTAGTACCTACTTTAGTACTTATAATATATAATTATGTACCCTAGGGACAAGCCACATTTTAATATACAATACGAAAATGTACAATCTTTTTCTTTTTAAAGCCCACACACATACACACATACTACGTCAAGTCGACATTTGTTTCTCTATGAAGGAAGTGTTAAGTGTCCAATTAAGCAGTTTGGCTTATGTAAGTTCAGAACGATAAAAATATAGTAAGGAAATATGTATGTATATAACTCACGCAGTAATAACATATACTAGGTTGTTATTTATTTAAACTGTAAACAGTTTTGAAGAGTCCACGATCCAATGTAGATGCAAATAACTGCATAACAGAGGCGTCAATCAGAAAGTTGAAGTTCGTTTAACACCGTGCAGTTAGCTCCCCAACATTATTTACATTAAATCTCCGCTGAGCCATGCAACGATCATCAATTGCGTCCGCCACCGCGCCTGGCATATGCACGAACGTGCATGCATAGTATAGATAAGGCTTTGATCACATGTTGATCGTGTAATCAAGTCGACTCCGGAAGCAACACTGCCACACCTATTTCTAGTATGTGATAGCTGTATTAAACGTCTGTGTTTTGGTTTGAAGTCTGCGGTTACAGATTAATTCACATTCAACACTATGGGTTTATTATTAAATATGTATACTTACTAATAGATATTATGGAGTTGTTAAGTTATTATTATTATTCTTATTGATTTTTTGTATTAAAAAAAAAATTGGGTAAATTTATTCAGTTTCGCGGGCTCTTGGCCAAACGAAAGTTGAGGAAATTAAAGAAATTAGGTGTCTATTCAGAGGAATTTTCTGACAATTCTGCATGTTTATTATTATTATTATTAGTTAAAAGTTAAATAAGGAAGAATGCATTGTTACTAAGAAATGCATGGTTGCGTAGAATTGCTTGAATAAAATATCGTTGTCAAAGGTGTATGAAATCCACACTAGGCTAATGTGGACTTTAGCCTAAACCCCTCTCACTAGGAAAGGAGACCCGTGGCCAGCAGTGGGACAGAAATGGGTTGATGATAATATACGAAATTCAGCATCAGTACCGTCGCATTTTTTATCTACTAATGAAAACTCATCATGTGCCCCGGCTCTTAAATGCAGAAAAATGCGTCACGCAAAATCGTGTCACGTTTCGCCCACCAAGCTTGCTTCTCGTTATGCTTTGCAATTTCGCGAACCTAGTGCGGATCTAGGTTATAAAATACTTTTAAAACATTTAGACACTAAATTTAGGGCACATGAAATAAAAACAGTTACACGAGATTCAACGGAACTAGGCGGTATGTAAAATTAATGTGCTTTTTAAATAAAAATACGACTCGATTTTTATGCCTTCGAAAAACGCTGCAGGTTTAAAAAGGATTTTTATTAACTTGCTATGTTGGTATTTACGGGTCAAAACTGAATAATTGCTACTAAATTGCTTATTACTTCTACATAACCAATAGAAATGTAATTTAAAAAAAAATGTGTATTTTGATATTATAGCAATGCTACCTTGTTATTTAGTTGATCTGACGATATGTTTTGTTACTGGCCACAGCAACTAAAGAGTTATTTTCGTAGTATGTTTTCTTGTTGAATTGTTTCAATATATCATTCGTAAAATAAAAGATATTCGATGTGAAACATCTATTAACTCGCTTACGGGTTAAGACGGACCCTTATGCTGTGATGGTAAATGGCATGATGTTTAGATTCTGAATAAAGTTGAAGGGATATATGGCTAAGATTATCATGTAGTTGGACTACAGATCTAGACACGCGCTAGTGTTTCTGCCAAGTTCAAAAGAAAATTGACTACACAACTCCGTGTGTTATTGTGTGACACAGTAAATAACAAACCAAATAAGTCCACTATTTTAAGCCAAAGTTTTATGGTTGCATAATTCCGGAACTAATATTCATAAAATTTACATATTTAATGATACCTACCAATGAATAAATCATGCCTTTCGACAATAAAAACGTTTTGTAAAATTTTAATGTGTTCTAAATTTAATCGATACCTATTAAAATTTAATTTATAATTTTACAAAGTGACAACAATAAAACTACAGAAAAAAGTCTGTATATAAGATAACATTTATATCTTTACTATTTTAAAAGATTCTAAATATACACATGGACGGCGTTTCTTGCGCCACTTCTCCATAGCGAAACACTTACCGAAGCGGTGGTACATTGTTGTCGTTCAATGAGAGTTGTGTATGATTTTCATATTGTTTTTCTATATTATTGAAGTAACAAACGAGCACGCAGTTAGCTTGATGGTAAGTGGCAAGTGCTACTAGATCTGTAATTAAACCCAGATACAATTAAAGTCCAATAATTTCCTAGTAAAAAACAAAATTTGCAATTTTCTATTAGGCAGAACTTGTCGAATTTCGATCTTTGCTAAGCAATTAATTGGCTAGATTGATTTGTTCGTACGTTAGTTGGAACATCCCAGACATAAATGTAATTTTGTACTTTCCATAAGTAATCACGTATAGGCAATATTTCACTCTAGAAAATATAATTGTTACAATATTATAAAAGTCGTGATTTCCTCTTTTCTGCATGAATTGACACTCTAGGCCATCTCATGTTCCGCTGATAAGATATTGCGTACTTACCTTCTTAGATGACCTCTTAGTATACAGAGAAATAAAGTTATTTATTTATTTCCACGATTAATGAAACCGGTCACAGGCTTCCGTGCTGTATTCATAAATGAAATTGACATTGTGTTATTTAATGACGACAAGTGTTGATGAGAAACGCACGTTATACACGTTCGAGTAATGAACACTTGATTGTTAAAAATATTTTATATATCGAATATGAACTGCGTGATTATTAATTTTCTAGTGATTAAAATGAAGTTGATTGTATTCCAGAAAAAAGTATGTTTTATACATTGTTGGAGCATACGTCCTTGTTGGACATCGGGGCCGACTCCATGTATCAGTACTCTTAGTAGAATTTTTACGTTTCAGAGACTCGATCGTCGTTCATCAGTTGACCCTACTTTTCCTACCAGCGCATACCGCGAAATCTTTAGTTCCGATCCGTGCGGGCACTGCTAGGAGAAGTATTGGCCAACTCGTTAACGATGATCGAGTCATTGAAACGCAAAAGCTCATACTAAGGGTATAGATTCTACCTGAAAACATTGATTACAGACGCGCTGATATTCCTGACCAAGATGACAGCTTGACACGTAATTTAATCGGCATGTACACCCTTCTACCGAAACGCAGAACTGCTTTACGCTATGCGTGTGGCGGTGGTACCTCCCAGGTCAGAACATACTGGCTTTACCACCTTCCAATGAAACAAATATACTACAAAATATGGTTATAAAATATTAGAGAACATTAAGGTACTTACTGCCTGATATCATTCGGGTGTAATGTCATTAACGCATTGCTTACTGATTCAATTTTTTCTTTCTATAATTATTTTAAGAAGTCTTTATTCATAAAAAAAATCCTGGAGAAATTTGCAAAACGCTAAGACTCGGTTTGTAGTTCACATATATGTTTCCGCGAGATGTTTTCTTTCAGCGTCGAAGCGAGTAATCAAGTATCATTGTGAAACTATTAGTAAATTCAAAGACTTACAACGCACTAGTGAAGAGAACATTGGAGCATGTTAATACAATACTGACACGATTTTCCAAATCCATGGAAACGAATATATAACCGAATGTGCTTCTGATAGTTAGTGCACGTAATTTGTAATTTTGGCAGTTATATTTATCTAATAACAGCAGTCATAAGGGGTGGTGGGTAGTTACGGGGTCCACTCTAACTTTCAACGTAGGGGAGATTACTAGTTATTCTCGACGAACCATTTTTCGCCGGTATATTTGTATAAAGTTCCACAATTTTTTTCAAACTAAAACTGCGTGAACCCACTCGTCGTCACAAATTTAAAACCCTTTTATTGGAGATATATCTACTCCCATGACAGTAACCCTTAGGGCTGCTGCGTTCTGGCTTAAAGTATTGGAGGCATACTTATCCGAGGCGTTCCAACTTAGTCCGCTGGGTTAGCATCTGCGTTCGACCTTAGGTAGGTCTCTAATTTTTTCTGAGATTCATTAAAGATGTCCATAGGTGACAATGTAGACTGCATGCGAGTTTTTACTTGTACACAGTGCAAAACTCTTTTTTCTTAGACTATGTTTTTTCTACGTATTGACTTAGAGTCAGAGACTCATCTGTGGCCGGCGTATATAGGATTGATTCGAGATATCCATGGGTCGCAGAGGACAATTATCATACGTCGGACTGCATTTATTGTATTATTAACAATAATACTGTTCAAAATGAACACGAATAACAAATTACGTATTACATGCAAATATTCCCGGTCAGTACCTAACATTCTTTAAACTATTGCGTCACGGTAAATATAAGCCTTGGCATTCATTGTGCTCACTCATAGTCACCGTTTGAGATGACAATCTATAGAAATAAAAAAATTAAGTGTATGTGTTTCATATCCAAATAACTGGGTTTTACTAAACGCATATGATAATATAGGTGTACGATATCTATAACAAAAACAATTATTATAATTTTTGTTTGTCTGTTTGTTTGTTTGACATATAAAAATTAAAACACATTCAATCTATATATTTATGTGTATCTATATATTTAGTATATTTATGTATGTATATATTATTTTATTAGAACTACATTTATAGATGTATTATTTAGATATATAGGTATATAAATATATATATTTGTTTTATGATTTCAGGAAATAATATATTTTTTTGTTTCTTTATATGCCTACCACACATTATCGCCATCGCCCAGGGTTGACTGGCAGCGAATGCCATTAGGCATTAAGTTCACCCTTGTAACCCTTAGTTTAAGGTGTTTCAAAAATTAAATAAATAAATATTGTAGGACTGAATAGGTACGTTGTTGTTGAGTAATACATACTTAAACTGGCAGAACACGTCCGCGTAATCAGTGGAGATGCTGTGCGCCTGCAGCACGGTGACGCGGAAGGTGAACTCGCGGCCGAGCGCCAGGTGCTCGGGCAGCTCCTCGTCCTTCAGCTCGGACGCGAGCGAGCTGTCGCCGCGCCCGCTGTCCGCGTCGCACTCGCCCACCGCCAGCTCTGCGACACGTACTTTATGTTACGTACACGTATTTTATGTGCGCTCTTGCTAGTTTTGTGCATATGTGTATATAGTAAATATTTTTGATACAATGTAACATATATGGGTTTATAATTTCTAACAATTGTTGTATATAACGTTAAATTCAATATTAAGAAATATAATGAATATTAACAGTATTAAGGCTGTAAATCCTGTGTTCTGAGTCCGAAGGTACCACTGCCATTCCTATTTCTGTTTCATAACAGCGGTGTTAGTTGTTGCTGTGTCTGGTTTGAAGGGCGTGGTACGGTAGACATGCTTGTCCGAGGTGTTCCGATTTAGTCCTCAGAAGTCGCAGTAGGTAGTTCTCTTAATCTTATCTGGGATAGCTTACAGATTTTCATGGGCCGTAGAAGTCAATTGCCATCAGGTGGGCCGCAGACTCGCTTGCTATTTCTATATTTAAAAACAAAGACCACGCTTTCTACACTTACAGCCCCACACTAGGATTCGCAAACAAAGACGAATCCACAAGCATCCAGACCCAGAACACAAATCTAAATTCATCTTTTAGACATCTATCTAGCCGGGAATTGAACTTATTGAGCGTCGGAGCGGTATTGTGACCGCTCCGGCACGGAGTTGTCAAATCTTGATCACAAGCCAATTTCAGTAGACTATCAGCCGCATACCTTCGATCTTAATATTAGAGTCGGTGTCGGGGCGGTCGTCGAGCGCGAGCGCGTTGAGGGCGTTGTTCTTCTCGACGGCGGAGAGCGCCTTCAGCCGCGAGCGCGCCGGCGCCACGTCGTCGTCGAACGATATCTTCGCGGACTGCTTCACGCCCGCCGCGAACTCGGCATTATCTGGTCAATACATTACATTACATCAAATTACAGCAAATGAGTGAGTGAGTAATGAGTGATTGAGTTTTGTTACATCAAATGAATGAATGGATGAATGAAATATAAGATTGATTGAATGAGTGGAAAAGTTAATGAGTAAATGTTTGCTGCAAAAATGAGATCAGGTTTTGTAACGAACCACTTTTTATATTTATTCGGAGTGTTAAAGAATACCTTAGTATAATCTAATTACATTACTGTATGAAATTATTTAAATGTCACTAAATACATACTATATTACTGTTTGTCGATATACATTAAAAATGTACTTTTCTATAGTACATTCGCTTTGTAAAGTTACTATATAATGAGATCGTCAACCCATTACTGTCCCACTGCTGAGCACGGGTCTCCTTTCAGAGTGAGAGGGCTTAGGCCATAGTCTACTGCGCTAACCAAGTGCTTAACACACTTTTTGAGAACCTTTTTTTTAAAGAACTCTCAAGTGTGCAGGTTTCCACACGATGTTGTCCTTTACCGTTATAGCAAATGATAATTAATTTGTAATACGCATTTAACTTCGAAAAATCAGAGGTACGTGCATACAATTCGTTTAATTACAAAAATAGCTTACGGACTGTGAATTGTAACACGTAATACACGTTAAGTGAAGTTAAGTTAAGTTAAGTAAGTTAAGTGAAGTTTTACTAACTTTTCTCAGCGTCGATAACCGCTTGCACGGCCACCCGCAGGTAGCCCTTCACGTCTCCTTTCTCGTTCACGATCGCTACCTTGTGAATGAGCGGAACCGGGTACAGCAGGTTCGACAGGTATACGAAGCTCCTGTGAACGGACACGATTGCAATGAATATTTACGGATTTTTTTAACAGAACTCACCGTGATTTTCATTTTATTACTTTTCGTTCACAGCAAGAGTTAAAAATGAAGAGTGATTTTGCCAAACGTTGATTTAAGCGTTCTGATATATAAAAAAAATATATTGTGTAGAAGCATGAAGTCCACCTGATGGTAAGTGGCAACTGCCGCCCCTGGACTTTTGTGATCCACCCCAGATGACGAGAATCCCAATCCCAATAAGACTAGATCCCAACTGAAGTCGACCACAGATGCATTGTTACCCC
>DWRA01005056.1:0-10244 GCA_018250295.1 Spathilepia clonius
CGGTGGACTATGGCCTAACCCCTCTCACTCTGAGAGGAGACCCGTGCCTAGCAGTGGGACAGTAATGGGTTGACGACGAAGTATTACGACACTGAGATATTATTATAAGTCAGTATTATTATAAGTATATCTTTCTGACCACGATTAGGGCTTCAGCCAACTTTATATAGTAATGTCTTTATATTATTTTTAGCTTAGGAAATTATAAAAATGTTATTTCGCCGATAAACGCAAAAATGTTACAATCAGAAGTACAAAATAAAAATGCTTAGTCGAGTCGGTCGAATTAAAACCGTAAATACATTAACCCATTACTGAGCGCACTCGGCATTGCTACGTAAGAATTATGGGTCCAATTCGCGCGCGGAGCATAAAATATGTATAGATTCAGAACCGTTTAAGCTTTACGTTCGTATGGTTAATGGTTGAATATATTATGGACTAAGGTAATGGTAAAGTATGTGACGCTGCCGTTCGAGTTTTTGTAATAGGTTATACACGGCCACATAGTTTTAATAAGCGGACAGAGAACATAGACGGTCTTTAAATAGACCATACGTATAACTGAATTTCATTTCAGTTATATTGCTACGTTTAAATCAATTGTACCGTTTAATTACTATTTGGAATAAAAAATGAGGTTAAACACTTAAGGAATATTTTCAGTATCATTAATATTTAATTCCAATTTAAATATAAAAAATTCCAAACCATAGAGTATAATTCCAAAATATCAACCTTCAATCGCCAGTAAAACACAGAAAATTCTAGTAAGTAAATAAAAAATCAACGTAGAACAATAACTCCAATCAAAATTCAACTTTCAAAAGGCACGTCGGTATAAAGAATACCTAATAATGAGGTCGCCGAAAGATCCAATTGTAGTTATTAAAATATGCATGCACCTTTCAGAATCGACAATCAGGAAACATTCATTAAAAAGCTCCGAATTTACGCGCTGTCACTCATTAATAACTCGATTACCGACTTCCTCGTTATAATTTTACTCTTGGCATAATTTAAAGACTTCATCGTCGATGTCATTATCTCAGTATAATTGTATGTACAAATCTCTTTTCAATTCATAAAGTGCTCAGGAATATTATCCGCAGTTGAGTTTATTTGGAAATATTTTGCAGTGGCAATTCGCCACGAAACATAATTATGTATTAAAATTGGTCAATAATTTTTGAAGAAATTCTCTTGCCATGGATGCTGTTGCTTTTGTGTAACAGTACAAAATTGTAATTACATTGTCATTGAACATTATTATAATTTTATATTATTTATATTGGCAAGAGTGAAGCAGTTATTTTATGAGGACTTACATTAGGCGACTATCTTAGTCCTGAGAAGTGGCAAAGCATGTGTGATCCGTTTCCGCCTGATGGAAGCTCTGTTCTATATTAAGTTGGTTACAGATGTACATGGGCAATAGTAACTACTTATAATCACTTCGATCTTATAAAAATAAGTATCGTGTATCACACCGTCGAAATCTTGGAGATTGAAAGTTTAACTTCGAAACTTTTGTTAAAATCATGCTTGGTGCATTTTATGCGAGATTTGCATAAAGTTTGCAAGAATATAAACTCACTGCGATACTCTGATGAGATTCAGCGATGTCTGCTTACTCTTCTGTTTAAGTTTAAGGCGCTTCCCATCGTGTCTCGTACATAAATTGTCAAGCTGGTGCATCGAGTTTTAATTTCTTTCTTCATTTATCTTTATTTATTAGAATTTTACTTATTTTAATTCAAAGGTGTACGACGCTTCAAACTATTACATGCTACACGCGAAACCAAATTGTTCACAGGACTAACCTGGTCAATATTGTACCATTAATGTAGTGGCAAGGTGACCCCAATCTAAATAGAAACAACGAGAGCGCCCAGTCGCTTAGAGGATAAATCAAATTATTCTATTGACCTCAATACTTTGTGACACCAGTACTAGCTGGCCACTTACTGGACAGACCACAATATTCCTGTTAGGGTATTCATATGGAGTTTAAAAGATAAACTTGATGTTTACAAAGTATATCTTTGTAGAAAATCTCTCTAAAAGGAGATAATAGCTCATTACGTTCTAAAACCGTCCTGTATTCCTATCTTCCTTCAAACCAGAATACAGTAGCTCTTAACGTTGTTATTATTATGCAGAAAAGACATGCGGCAGTTATGCCTCCAGAGTTGAGCAAAGAGTTCTACAACCTTCAAAATGTAATGTTTTGTTAACGATTTTGTATCTAACAGAAGGCACAAACGAGCACGCAGCCTGTCTACATCATAACATATGGACATCTGTAACGAATTTCATGTAGAATAGAAGACCTACCTAAAATCAATTTCATTCTTCGTTCCTCCTAAAAATAAAATGGAAGATATTATGTACCTATTAACCCAGAACACACTAATGCTACCATTGACTACTGTGACAGCTGTGATTTTGGTGTTGCCACAGAAAAAACTTTATATGAAGTTTTTAAATAAAAACTGTTTTTTCTTTTATCCAAATAAAAATAATACTAAATTTTCATATATTTTTAAACTATAATTATTGAAGGAGAAAAGGAGGTCAAACCCGTCATCAGATAAGATAAATAAGTTTAGGATTTCGATCCTCTCATTTTTTTAAGTGATTAAATAGCCCAAATTCGATATCGAATTTCGTTAGGAGAGTGAATAAATGTACACGTAAGTGAATTACTGAAACCAGGGAATAGGTCTTTGTCTGACATAAAGCGAGTAACGTTTCTTTAATATGAGTAGAGACCTGTGTCCAGCAGTGGGACACTAATAGGCTGACAAAATTCTAGTAAATAAATTTACCTTATAATCATTTTGTACGCCACTGATCACAAAATGCGTAAATAATATAGTACTAAGCTAAAATACTTATTTTAAGTAATTTTACAAACTAAACTTCACTTCATTTAATTATTATGAATTACTATGTCCAAATTAATTAATTAATTATTTATCGCTTATCGGTTACTCTTAGGAGGTGAGACAATTCGGTAAACAAATGACCGCGTAAGTGAATTACCGAACACCAACCTATGGTTAGGATTTAAAAGGGTGTTAGGTCACAACCCTTCAACCGCAGCGCAAAAAATGTTTGGTGATTCTTTTTGTAGATCCAAATGGATCCTCTCTTTGCAAACCAATTAATTAACGACACGTTTTCAGCGAATTTCGATTTTTTGTGCTTAGTGGTTGCTAACTGAGTGTGAAATTTTTAGTTTTTATGAAGAATTATATTCAATGTGTGGTGGTGGGTTATTTTGTTTGTGTATTTTGATGTAATGATAAGAAATATGAATACAAATAACGTAGAATAAAAACGATAACTTTATTAGTGTAAATACCTAAAGTAAATACCTAATTTGATAGAATAGTGGTTGAAACCGAGCTGTACACACCGATGATTTTTGAATCAATACGTTTTAGAAATTAATTATTATTTGTTTAAACGATAATGGACAACATGAAAAAACCTACATATGTGAGAAAAAAAATCTCAATTCTATCTAAACTCTACTAATCCGCGGAGCGCGGTGGGCTATGGCCTAACTCATCTGGATTTTAGAGGAGACTCATGGTACCTGATGCTTAGGTTCTTGAATTAAGATTTTTTCTTGTCTATTGTAGACATTACCGTATTTATTTATCAAGGAGATTTTAAAAAGTTTAATCTGCAGGATACTATCTTTAAACTATTTTCAAACTAATACAAATAAACTTTTAAGGAGTTAAAATAAAGTAAAAAATATATTTGTAGAGCGCATGTAAAATATTTTAAAAATAATATAGTGTCTACATACGAGTCAAATATTGTGTTTTAGTGTGTGCAAAATATTCCACATCAAAGATAATTTGCAATCTCCTAAAAACACAACACTAACTTTGAAAATTTTAAGCAGTTCGAGAATTATGGCTACATTAAAATATTACACCCTAAAGTAACATTGAAATAATTTTGAAAGGGTCTCATACTGTCGTTATGCGTCAAGCAATAATGGAGTCTCTATACTTGTGTTATTCTGTGGTGCTTACTGTGAGTACAGCGTTAGATTTAATGTTTCACATAAATTTAGTCCTGCGCCTCATTGTAACGCAGGTAGACGGTTACACAAAGTGCCTCGAACGCACCTTCTACTCTCTGAATCTAATGAAATATATTAATGAGCTTCTTAGTTAAAATTAAATACATCCCAACGATTACAATAATAGCTTGAATCAGCATTTTTCAAAGTGTAGCTCCCGAACGTTTGGATGTCGCTAAAATATCATAAAGAAAAGACAGGGAGTTGTGCAGCCTTATTAAAAAAAGCCGAATAAAACTCAAACATATTTTTGTCAATTCATTATTAATTAAAGGGGTTTAACGATATAATCATTGCAAAACTATGCCTGATTTTAGGGTTCTGTAGCCCTGTGTGTAATGGCAAAAATGGGAACCCGTATAGATTCGTCATGTCTGTCTGTCCGTCCGTCTGTCCGTCTGTCCGTCTGTCTGTCCGTCCGTCCGTCCGTATGTCACAGCCACTTTATTCAGAAACTATTAAGTCTACAGAGTTGAAACTTGGTAGGTAAGTGTATTCTGTAAACCGCTTTCCGAACTATTTACAAAAATATACAATATATTAAATTTAGGGGGGCTCCTCATACATGAAACTGAAACTAAAAAAAATTATCTAACCTACACGTGTGGGGTATCTATAGAAAGGTCTTCAAAAATGACATTGAGGTTTTTAAAATCATTTTTTTCTCAAATTCGATTGTTTAAGAGACAAGCCTATTCGAAGCGGTAAAATGTGTGTCCTCCCCACCTCTATCTTTTAAACTAAGAGAGTGAAAAACTGGATAAAACAAATGTTGTAGATGTCAAGAAAAACTTTCAATGAAAATTGTTTCGAACAATATACGGTTAACAGTTATTGAGATCTTTTACAAAAACCGAATAAGATAAGTTTGTAATTCATACAATATAATGAAAAACAAACTTATTTTGGTAGTTGGAAACCTGTTCGACTTTATTTCTTATTTAATGATTATGCTACGAAACCCTTCGCCTGCGAGTCTGACTCGCACTTGGCCGGTTTTAGTACTTGGTTTTATACTTAAGCGATACCTAATTAGAAAGGTATTAAAAAAATAATACCGCTTTGATATTTGCATCGTCATAAAACACGAGTTAAAAACAAAAAAGATTGAAAAACACTGGCTTGATTTATCAACCGAATACTTTTATGGCTGCAGATATTCGGTAGCAGAGTCGTGAAAATACTGCTCAATTAATCCGCAAATTCATAACCTCTTACCACAGGCAAAGCAACTGTTATCATTTTATCGTTACTCTTTAACAATGTGCAACACATCAATAATTTTAAAACTAATATGTGTTATCAATTTTACGACATCCAAACAGTAAACTAGTTTGTCAAGGGAAACTCGTCAAATTTTATTAATTACTTCCTGTTATAAATTCGAAATGCTCCAAAATTAAATATTACACCGCAGCCCGGGACCAGCTCAACCTCAGAACAGTCTATTGAGCGGAGATGAGGCTTCTAAGTTATAAAAACATTGTATAAACAAAGTTAGATTGGCTTCGTTTGTCTTAAAATGCTAAAATTTTACGCAGAATTGATTGTTGGTTGGCTATGTTTATTTTAACAAAACAGTTTTCCATTTTCAATAGAAATAGAAATTAAGATTCCAAGTTTGTAACGATGATTGATGCTTGAGTAATTACAAGAGTTATAAGTTTATGAATGCTAATCTTAACCGCTGGATCGGTTACTAAACTTAACTGATTTGTTTCGAGACAATTTTAGGGTATTGTTTTCGCAACGCAAATTCTTAGTATTGATATTTATTCAGATTTTATTGTACAGTAGTCTTAGAACATAACATATAAATGAGCCAGAAAATGTAAACGTTATATTGCACATTGCATATTCTTCCCAACTTGTTGAATAATTTTCCAATATTGACGTTTCGTGTGATAAAGTTTTGAAAAATTCACCGCAAAACTAATAAAGCCTGGTTAAAAACCCTTTTTAATAATAGGCTTTGTCTAACGTCATTTTGTTTTTAATTTTTTTCTAAGAACCCCTCTCCATTCGGTACCTATATCATGTGGTGCATAAAAAATAAATGATACACCACATCGTATTTACAGTAATATCATTAAACAAATGGTTATGAATTGTCATCTAAATCGTACGTGTATGCAAATGTCCAGCTCAATCGATTGGAGTTAAGTGGTTTAAAATTCTGTTACGAGATTTGACATTTACATACATACGTACAAACATAAATATCTTCATAAACCGCAAGTTCAAAAAACAACTTTTAAAAGATGTAGACCATAATTTAATCATAATTATGTTACTAGATAAAAGTCGTGAAATTTTAAAGTCAATTAAAATAGTAGCGTGAAAGACTTAAGTCGTTTCACGAAAGACAGTTTATCCCAATTTCATGGAGGCTTAAGTCTTAAGCCCGTGAGGCGTGTAACAACCCTGCGACAGTTTGGTACAGCCCTTGGACGTTTAAAATAATGTTTTGCGAGTAAACACGATGCTTCCAGGAATCGATAACGGAAACACGGACACTGCCGTAAAAGGAGCTCTCCTTCAAAGCCAATATATAAGCAATATTCCACCAAAAGCAATATATTCGTAACTTAAGATAAAAACACAACTTAAATATGTAGTTTAGTGGTGGTTTGGAGAGTTACGACTTACTTTTGGATTTACAAGGATTTTGACTATAAATACTTTTGCATTTTGAAAAACACTTGTGGGTAAATAGCCAGCCCGCTGGTTATCTGAAGTTATTAAGGTGAGGACTAAGTTAAGTATAAAATTTTTCAAACTAGAACATAGTTGGGATTAAAACTGCTTAAGAGTCAGAAATAAGTGGCAGTGAAGTTACTCTAATAGAACCACGAAAGAAAAGTGTTTAAAAATTATATCGTCAGTGGAAAGGAAATAATGCTAAAGCGCCAAAATAGCATTTGTGGTAAATGAGGTTTGAAGTTTTTTTTACAGAAAAAAAAATCATGTCACCTTTATTTTTGGTGGGATCTTGTTGAATAGTATGAAGACCCATAGCTATTGGAGATGCTAAAGCACCATAAAAGTGCTCGGATTGCCTTGAAACCTAGATAGATCGAAATAGAACTCATATTGACGAAAATGGCGCTTTAGCATTATTTCCGTTCCACTGACGATATACTAATTATATATTTAAAATAATAATACCGAAAATAAAAAAAAAATCGGGATGAAATTTTCTAAGGGTAAAAGGTACAGTAGGGTCAGACCGTTTTTAGAGAGATCAGGTTATATGAGATTGTTGTCTACAAAAGCCCTCTCGGTGACCGTACAGTACGCATAGGGTAGCCTCGGGATCTCCAGAGTACCGCACCGGTTCTTCCCTTACATTATGCCTTTAGGGCTAACCCTCGAAAGCCTTACCTCCGTAAAGAGTTACATTACATACACGACCCCCAAACAGATCAAATTACTATTTTCTGAAATTCCAAGCAAACATTATATTTATATATAGCATCCCTTACAAATTGCAAAACAATAGAAACATGTGTAGCTGATAATTTGGAGGGCAATAGTAGTTTAGGCGCTTTCCATTTCAAACAACTTCGAGGGTCGGCCATTATGGCGTCACGATGTGATTGAAGTATCGTAATTACGCAGTATAATTTCATGGGCGTACGAAATAATGGAATACTGTTTATTTTAACGTGTATTTTATTCGCTTTTTATTATCTTTGATGAAGTTGTAGGGACTTTAACATGTGTATTTGAAATAAATTACTCATTAAATGTGTGTTGAGGTTTTATATTTAAAAGAAATAAGACTTTGAATTATGTATAAATAAACCCATCTATGTAAATAAGTCGCATATGCTACGCTGATAAAACAGGATGCCGTTCAGATCCGTTCAGAAAAGAATAAAAATACACCTCATATTTTAGAACCTCTAAAGTATATTACCCGTGCCAAGAAATAGGCATCCATACATCTGAAAAACATAACCCTCCGTCTGTCGCAGTGGAGTAAAAGTCCGATTACTATTCGTGAAGAGGAATCTCTGGTAATACGAAAAGAAGCCTGTACTGACGACGGAATGAGTTTGCTCGGGCGAAGATATTAGCGGCTCCAAGAAAAAATTAGCTCGACTTGACTCGAGGAACGCCATTTGATCATTTTTTCTCAACCTTGAGCAAATCTCTTCATAATGGTTCGCATTTTCTTAATATTTCTAAGAATTGTTACAATTTATTTATATGGAGTTTGCTCAAGTGTAAAATTGTAAAAACGATGAAAATCATTTTTATGTACTTCGATAGTAATTAGAAATTGTTAATATTTAACACCTATTTAAAAGTTCACGTTTGTTGACCGTTTTTATGATGTGACGCATTAGTTGCAACTCTTTTAATGCCCCTCGGCTCCTCACGTGTCTTTCCCTACAAGTAGAGGAGGTCTTGAGTGTACGCCGCTACGCTGCTCCAGCGTATTGATGGAGAGTATGAGTTAGTGGTTAATCTGTGTCAAATATTTTAAGGTTAATAAGGCCTCCGGCGAAGTTAAACGACTGCTATCCAATTATAACAACAGGGGCCTACGGTAACGGCTACTATGGTCAACTGCTAAAACGGTTACTAATATTTTGTCAGGATGTTTTCCGTCACTACTAAAGCAAGTGATAATTAATTAATATCAAGTTCCCATATACGAGCAAATTAAAAAAACAGAGTACGTGTTTAAGATTCGAACCTGAGATCCCCCAATCATGAGCCCGAAGTATAAACCACTAGGCTACCACAGCTTACCAATTTATTACGTATCATTTGTTAGCCGTCACTTGGAAGTCAAAGTGAGGTTAATATAACAACATAATAGTCAGTTATTTACAAAATCCTTTTATTTAATTTACTGAGAACTTTACTTCTATTGTAAGGATTTTCTTTTTGTTCGTATTCAAAGGCTATTCAAACAAATGGTTGCGATTACTTAAATGTTAGTCATAAGTCGACAAAAGGTCGACGCTTTGTGAAATCTCTTGATGTTTTATTATTAAATTTTAAATAATAGACGTCGCCATAGTGACTTCTCGATTTTGGAATCAGTATCAAAATCTAATAGTTCTTAAGTAAAAACCAATTGTAACGTTATCATGAACAAAAACGAATTTTCTAGTATAGTTGAAGTAATACTAATTAAATAAATTGCGTGATATTTGATTTCTACTAAATTATATCGATTTATGTATCCTTTTTTGTTGTATTTTACGGTTTTATGTTAGCCAAACGACATTATCGATTTAGACGGAAGAACAATAAATAAATAAAATAGATTCTTAAATCTTAAGCGGTATTTAAAAGCTAAAATGTAGTAATAACTTAACCATTCTCGTTGAGAATTCTGGGATCGAATCCCAAATATGCACCTCTGAATATTTAAATTCGTTGCGTATTAAAACTTACTTATCACTTTCTTCAACGGTGAAACATCGCAATGAAGCCTACCGGAATACGTTGGAGAACTTCGTGAAACAATAGTTCTCAAAGGTGTGGGAAGTCTAAAAAGTAATTGTTCACCTTGTGGACTATGCCATGAACCCTTCTCATTTTGCGGTCAAACACATGTTCACAAGAGTGGATATTGTATCACTAAACCATAGTTTCATGTGATATACTTTGTATGATAAAATTAGTTTATTTTTAGGTTATATAGATATAGCAAACAAAGGGTCTCTACCTAAAACTCCCGGCTAGTAGATACCTAATACACAGTTTCATTTCAAATTCAATCAATTTGTCAAATTCGATATTCGTTTGATTAAATGTTCTAAATTTAGAAAATTATAATTTTAAGCCGGGGGTGTTTCATTTCGGACACCTCCTGCCCTCACTTTATATTCAATTCAATACTAAAGCTAAGCTAACTCAATTTACTATTGAAAGAGACACAGGATTGTGGATTGATTGATTATTGTTCTTCTCAAATTGCGCATTCATTTTGTCAAAATTGGGAATTATTCCGAAGTACCTACACTGATGTCCAAAAATACCATTTTTATTAGAACTCCTAAGTAATATAATTTTCGATTAGAATTTTCTTTCAATCAATCAATCAAAGCGGGACGTCTTTACCCTCCACTCACATATACTGCTACTGCCCCAGTCATAAGGGTGGTGGGCA